>JAOTRS010000047.1:2154779-2164801 GCA_028565755.1 Dinotopterus cunningtoni
AGGCAACATGTAAGTCTCTCTGGATAAGGGCGTCTGCCAAATGCTGTAAATGTAAACGGCAATAAAATGATCAGTGACATTAATTTACGCGCATATAAGCTTTTTCTCATTGTGTATAAATAATGCCTGTTGTGAACTGGGTCGTGATGTTTGGGCAATTTTATAAAAGGATGGATCCCTAAAAAAAATTAGGGGGAAAAGTTTGGGAAACTCTGCTGTAGGTATTTTACTATTTTATAGCAATTGAACAATGACCTGGAAGTAGTTTTTTTTTTTTCAAAAGAACTTTTTCCTTCAAGACTTTATTTTTTTTCCAAAAGGAGTTTTTATTTTGTTTTTATTTATAAGTCCCTTCAGGGCCTCTGTACAGAAGTGCGAATGTGCAGAAGCCAATGCGGTAATAAAAGCTGGGAGTCTCAGCCCTGGATTGGCACATCTTTAGAGTTAATAGCTGGTAAAACTGGAAATTTCATAAATGAAAGCTTCTGACCTTGGGCCCCGTCCCCTTCTCCAACCTCCAACCTTCTCTTAACCTTAAGTATTCGAGCATAGTTGACCCGTGTTGTGTGTCGGAAACACTATTGGCATCTCCCACACTTCGTGATTTTATCAGTGTTTGAATTGCCGACTGTGCAAATATGAATATCTTCATCCTCAAACACCACATTATTAATATTATTATTATTTTTAATTATTATTATTAGTGGTGCTATTAATTATTTTTCTGTATGTTAAAAGTATTTTTGGTTTTTTTTTCAGATTGAGCTGCTTAAACTGTTTCACTAACACTCGAACTGAAGAAGCCCATCTAATTATCAATAATAACGGATAATAACTGTGCATTACAAAATTTCAAACAAAGTACCAAAGAATTCACCTAAACTTAAATTTAAAAGGTTTAATGTCAAATCCTTGCTTGTGATATGCGACTAAAATACTGTAGCTTGAAACAAGCCAGATAGAAATGTAAAGAAGTTGAGGTATCGACGTGTACAGAAACAAACAGCAGCATTTCTTTCAAGTGCTATGGAAGGCATGCCTGGATAACACACTTGAAGAAAGACAGCACGGGCGAGTGTGTGTAACAACACCACTGGTGAGGAGGGGTGGGGTCAGATGGTCCCATTGAGTCCTTCTTCCTGAGTGGAGGAAAGCTGCTTAGGGATTGCTGGGTATTGTGACTGGTATAATACTTGGGTATTTCTTGAAGTCTGACTGCATGGATTTGTAGTCAGTGTCATTGTGTAATTTACAGCGAGCCTGTTGTTGGCTCGCGCTCTCTCTCTCTCTGTCCCCTCGTCTCTCTCTCTCTCTCTCTCTCTCTCTCTGACGCCGCAGGCTGTTGTGACAGCAGCTCGGTGGAGCGTGAGAGTGCGGGGTTTATTCTCCTGTGCTGTCGGAGCCTGCCGGGCAGCGCCAGCTGATGCTGCAGATGGCAGATGTCTTTGAGTGCTCAAACCTGCATGATGGGTAGAAGTGGCTGTGTTTAATTACTTGTCAGGTTCGATAGGATGAACCTGTAGGATGAACCCAGCTGTAACATATTCAACCAGGGCATCTAGCCAACCATCCATATCCAACTGGGAGACCTATCAGCTTTTACTTTCGTCAAAGTCTCCAGCTAGCTAGCTGTGATTTGATAAGTAGAGGAGGATAAGCATGTTGTTCACAATGTCACAGTCAGTAGCTACCAGAGATATGGTAGAGCGGTGGTCAAGTGGCTACATGGCTTGTTGTATTGTCAGACTACACAACAGTCCATTGGGGGTATTAATCGGTTCAGATATATGCTTGGATTATATGCTGTTTCTGCCAGGGATTTACCTGACATGATGTACTGTAGCTGTATGGTGTCCTGCCTTCTGTCCAATCATCGACTCTTTCAAGTTTCCATAAAAGACGTCCTGTTCAATGTAAATCGGCCTTAAAGTTACATACTTTTAGATAATCTATTTCTTTGACGACTGTCACTGATAATAGGTTCATTTAAGAGACTTTGGAATCATTAATAATAATAATTATATTCCAATCCATCCATCCATATATCTACCACTTATCCTATGTGGGTTGACAGAGGGTTGCTGAAGGGTATACCAGGGAACTTGGGGCACAAGGCAGGGTGCATCCTGGATGGGTTACCAATCCATTGCTGGGGACAGGTGCACACATACCTAATCTACCTAAACTACAAGCAGTGTAGAATTGACTATCAGCCTACAAAGCATGTCTTTGAACTTTGGGAAGAAACTAGAGAATCTGGAAGTAACTCACCAAGCACAGGGTGAAAAAAATGTAAACCTCCAACCCAGGAGATGTGAGGCACCAGTGCCCAAATTTAACAAGACCAAAAAAAATCCAACTTGTCATGTCACTAAGAATCTGTACAATTCTCAATCCTAACACTTTCCTGTGATGAAAAACTACTACTTTACTTCCAGCATAGACAAAGTGTGCTGGTGCTGAGACTCCAGAATATGACACTTGAGACTCCAAGATTCTTAAATAAACATCTTACTGCAAATTCCACCATACAAACACTAATACATTAATAACTACTAAAAAAGCAAGAACAAATTCAGTGATATAAGCCTGTGATTTGCAGCTGTACCACTCTCAGAGCTTCTGAACGCGAACACGTTCTGGCCAATCAGAATGCAGCATTTAACATTGTCAGTGTATAATATTTCTCATTACGTTACATAAAGTTCAGCAGAATTTCTCAAAAAAAAAATCCCTATTTTGATTCAGGAAAGTATCACAGTTAACAAGGCGTTTCTCATGAGAAATGCTCTCTGCTTATAATTTTAATCTTGAACTTCATATCTGTGCATACTGTACCTCTTAAGTAGGCAAATTGTTAACAATTTAAAAGTGCGAGAGTGTATTTAGATGTGTTGTTTGTAAAGGCACTCTTCTAGACACTGAGTTCATTAGGAACTGGAAAAGTCTAACTAATTCTACCTAAACCTAGCAAACTTTCTGCAAAACACTGCAAATTGCAGTAAATTGCTTAAATCTGTTGCAAAATGTACCGACTTTGTCTCAATTTCTCTCTCTCTCTCTTTCTCCGCAGTGTGCACAGGTACTGAAAACAAACTGAGTACCTTATCGGACCTAGAGCAGCAGTACCGGACCCTACGAAAGTACTATGAGAACTGCGAGGTGGTGATGGGCAACCTGGAGATCACCAGCATTGACCGGAGCCGGGATCTGTCATTTCTCAGGGTAGGAAAATGAACCTGCTGCTCATCCTGGCATAGGGTGGGTTGGCAAGGGTTGAAATGCCCAGCGCTGTCAGCCTGGTATTTGACAAGACTCAAAAAAAAAATTAAGAGGTTTTCTGAAGTGCCTCACATTAAAAGTAGAAGTAATAATACTCATTCCCCTGCGAGTAACACAGCTACCATCTGGATGGTTTTATGTACTTAGGAGTGGGTGTGGCTTCCTGAACCCGTACAGTTCATCAGCCTCAGCTACATCACTCATGTTCAAGACAGACGCCCCGGCAAGATTTCTGTTTAATGTGACTGAATAAGATAACATTCTATAAAAATGACAAAAATCAAACCTAAAATAAGAAATTATTGATCATATTTAACAACAATAACAATCTATCATACTTTGTTAAATGTATAATCTGAGACACAGTGCTGCTACAAGTCAAGATAAGCCCCATTTCTGTTAAAATTGATGTACCAATTTTTAGGAATTTTTTTCTTAAATAAAAAAAAAAGAAATAATACTTTTTTTTATTTTTTTTGGACCGACTGAAGTTTTAGAGCACCCAGGAGAGACATGCTGCACTATGCACAGGGCATGTTCTGTGTGGGATTATGAAGTGATGGCTCTGCAAATATAAAAAAGAAAATCTTATTTAATTTGCAAATTCTGATCCATTTTGTGTGTAAAAAAAAAAAAAAAGTGTTTTTATTTTGGAGCGTACTGTGGTAGTGTTTAGGTCGAGCTACTAGAGGTAACCTCTAAGAACAGATGAAAAAAAGATACAAGTAAACCAAAAGCAAAAGTAATAACTTTTCTTTCTAAGTGTATATGCATGTTGTTTAGTTTTATTCACATTACCTATTTTGGTATATGGTTCCGTTCCTGGTTAGAATTTAAGTAAACAGGGGGTTTGATGATCCAGGGCAGGAACAAAAGAGAGAGTGCAAAGTGCAAATGGGGTGATTCGGGATTTGACCTCGCCAGGCTCCTGACTGGCTCCTTCTTTCACTCTCGAGTCGGCTCATGTCAGAGTGAGGGGGAAATCACACCGAGCGGTAATGGGGCGCTGGAGAAAGGTCAGTGTGCTTTTCTTCCAAAAGCACTAAAGTGAAACAATAAAAAAGGGAAACCGTCTTGGTGTGTGGTTTGCGTTTAGACATGACTGGTAACCCCTGCTGACCTGCCTTTCACCTCCAGTCCCTGGTTGACTGATTCAGATTCGGTTCATACTGACTAACTTCGATTGATTCGAGTGCATGGCGGAAACAGTGAAGCCCCGCCAGCAGTAACTGTAGCTGAGTTGCTAAAAGTCTCGATCTTGGCTCGGGTCTGGTTACTCCCGCTGCTCGCCGCACAAAGCTGAGGTCAGTAGATGGGAATTGAGTGTTTTACTTCTGCCTATAAACTGTAGCACTAGCAGTTTCCAAACACGCAGGACTGGTTCCCAACTTTTGAGAACAGAATTAAGCAAGTAGTGTAAGGGAGTGCTTTGTAAATTCTATCATGCAAGTGAGATATTGTTGGAAATTATAAGCATTAATCAAAATTGTATAGTTTGGGTAATTGTTAACATATTTTCTATGAAACGTGGTCTTGCACATGCAGTCATACAGTAACATTTCATCATATATTTCTAATTTTATAAGATGCTAAAATATTTTGCTTTGTGAATAACAAAATAAAATGCAATTTTAACTAAAAATCCATGGAAACAAAACATATCCTATAAGTGGTGGCTCAATTGGTTAAGGCTATGGGTTATTGATCAGGAGGTCAGGGGTTCAAGCGCCGACACCGCCAAGTTGTCACTTTGGAGCCCTTGAGCGAGGCCTTTAAACCCTATCTGCTCTAGGTGGTGCTGTATCCTGGCTGAGCCTGCACTCTGACCCCAGCATTCTCAGGGTAAAAAATCATCCTTTGACTGTGCTGTAAGGTACATATGACAAGAAATTAAATCTTAATCTTAATCTGTTTTGTCAGCGGGATTTCAAAAAAGGTTAACAGTTTCAGAGTTTGGGTCAGGGATAAGATACGATCCTAAAATAAATAAATAAATAAATAGAAACAGATAAAAAAACAGTTGAGAAAACACAAGATATAATAAAAATTAAAGTGAATTTAAGCAAACACACACACACAGGATAAGCATAGAAGATTAGCACTGATGAAGATATGGATGTATCAGGCATCAAGTCTTCAGCAGCAGATCCTTTATGTCCTTTAAGTTGCGAGGTGGAACTAGCCTTCGCTCCCCACATACCTCTTTTCCACCAAAGTAAACCAGGTGCTAGTTCATGTCTGGTGGTAGTGCCGGTTCAGGGCCTAGTCTATAGAGACAGGTCATTATGGCACTGTGTACATTCGTGTACAATTCTACTTTCCCAGCAATGCTAGTGGCAATGCTAGCGGCAAAAATAAAGAAAATGCTATCGGCAAAACATTGCTAGCAGCAAGCACAACAATAACAATGGAGAACTTCAGCCTGGCTTTGCGGGCAATTTTCCTGGCTTTATCCTTACTAGAAAGCATTTGAGCTGCCCATTGCATATCGAGTTATTTTTTTAAAGATGGCGGTCACAAAATTTCAGTTGGTTGTGATAATCCTGCCTCCCCAGCTCCTGGCGTAAGCAGTTCTGAGATCAGGGTGGCTAAAAGAAGCTGCACTGAAAAGCTGGAAAACAGGTTTTCAGCTAACAACCCTGCATTAGTGTGGAGAGGCCAGCAAGACATCACAAACTACAGGAGACCACCCCTCCCCACTGATGCAAATAAAAGCCTGGCTGACGACCTTAACACCTTTTACTGCAGGTTTGAGAAGAACACCAGCACACCTCAGACCCACCCCAGCCCATCGACAGCCCACGTCCCACCTCTGATAACTCCGCTTTCATCACCCCCCTAAAACACCCAAGCTCCCCTCACAATCTGTGAAGAGGATGTAAAACGGCTCTTCCAGAGACAGAAGATTAGTAAAGCACCTAGCCCAGACGGTATCTCCTCCTCCTGTCTGAAAGCATGTGCTGACCAACTGGCTCCGATCTTCACACATATCTTCAACAGATCCCTCCAGCTGTGTGAAGTCCCATCGTGCTTCAAACAATCCACCATCATCCCGGTCCCCAAGAAACCCTCCATCACAGGTCTGAATGACTACAGGCCTATAGCTCTAACATCTGTGGTCATGAAGTCCTTTGAACAACTTGTTGGCCTACTTAAGGAACATCACTGAGCAGCTGTTAGATCCCCTTCAGTTTGCATACAGAGCAAACAGGTCAGTGGATGATGCAGTTAACATGGGGCTGCACTACAGTACATCCTCCAACATCTTGACTGCCCAGAGTCCTATGCGAGAATTCTGTGTGTCAACTTTAGCTTGGCTTTTAATACGATAATCCCGGACATCCTTTCCTCTAAACTCCTACAGCTTTTGTATCACCAGCTTCCTGTCAGACAGGAAACAGTAGGTAAGGCTGGGAGGAGTTATTTCTAGCAAACAAATAGTCAGCACTGGTGCTCCGCCAGGATGTGTCCTCTCCCCTCTGCTATTCCCCTGTACACTAACGACTGCACATCCAAAGACCCAGCTGTCAAACTTCTGAAATTTGCAGACGACACTACGCTCATTGGACTCATCCAAGATGGTGGCGAGTCTGCATATCTACAGGAGGTAGAACGCTTAGTGCTCTGGTGCAGTCAGAACAACCTGGAGCTGAACATGCTCAAAACTGTGGAGATGACAGTGGACTTTAGGAGACAGCCTTTAACACTACTCCACCTTACGATATTCTAAAATCCTGCGTCAACCGTGGAGTCTGTCAAGTTTTTGGGAACTACCATTTCCCATGACCTAAAATGGGAACTCAACATTAACTTCATTCTCAAAAAAGCCCAGCAGAGAATTTCTTCGCCAACTAAGGAAGTACGGGTTGCCTCAGGAGCTGCTGAAACAGTTTTACACTGCAGTCATTGAGTCTGTCTTATGCTCATCTATCACTATCTGGTTTGGAGCAGCCACAAAACAGGACAGGGACAGACTGCAGAAAACAGTAAAAACAGCTGAAAAATTATTGTAGCTCCCCTGCCCCCTCTCCATGACTTTTACTCTACAAGAACCAGGAAACGGGCAGGAAAAATCTCCACAGACCCCTTACGCCCAGGACACAACCTCTTTCACCTCCTCCCTTCTGGCAGGCGCTACAGAACTCTGCACACCAAAACTGCCAGACACAGGAACAGTTTCTTTCTGCAAGCAATCACCCTCATAAACAGTTTAACTGGATCTTACAACTGTCTTTAAATCATTATTTGCATAACCGTCTTACAACCGTCTTTAAATAATTATTTGCACAAATCGAACATCCAGTATCATACTGTATATTGTGTAAAAGCACCATCATGCCTCCATCAAACTCCCTATATGCACATTTACTTCACTACTACTTTACTACTTTGTTTTTTGCACTACCTAGTATAGTACAAATGATGCACACAGAGCTACTTGCCCTACTTTACAATCCCTTTATGTACACTATACTGCACATACTTAGGATCCTCTCACCTTATTTATTCTTATTTAATCACAAGCAAAATGTTGTGTTATTACTGTGTAATTACTTTTACAGTGTTTTATGTTTGTCTGTACTCTGAGGGCTACAAACAGCCGGAACCAAGTTCCTTGTGTGTCTCAACATACTTGGCGAATAAAACCCGATTCTGATTCTGATTCTTTGCTCTAGCTCCAGCAAAGTTGACATGGAACTGGGTTTTTTCTTTGGCCGTCTGAAAACAAAGAACTGGGTCGGAATTGGGCACTGGTAGAGTAGTAGTAGAGTACAGTAGGTCCTATCAGGTCAGGTACCACGTGCTACTGTAACAAGATAATCAATGTTATTGACATTACCTGTCAGTGGTTCTAATGTCATGGCTGATCTGCTGATTGATCAGTAATCAAAGGAGGTCTTTGCACTTTTATCAGGATTTTATAGACATGATTTTAGAAGGCTGATATTTGCAGTTGTGCTGAGGGAAGATAAAAAAAGACACTCAGTAAGGGACACTCGTACAAAGCCATGTGGAGCTTTTAAAAAACTATGATCAGAATTTCAATATCTGTTTCGGATAATACTCTTAAAAGCAGGTGATATTAAAGCCCATTTTATTTAAATAGATATAACCTTGTTATACAGGAAGGGTTACAAAAGGAAAATCTGCGGCCAAACTATATACACTCAAAAAAAAATAGGAAAATTGGATTTGTGTAATTTTTACATGTTCATATAATCTATTTTACTAAAATACATAAAGTTTAAAATATACTTAATTATATTTAAATAGTTTAGGTTAAACATATGAAATTTTACCATTATTTATTTTTGTTCAAATGACATTTTTTACTTGAAGAGAAATTCCACTCTTAATTTAAATATGTTTATATGTCAATCATTTTTTCCAGTGTTCTGCTGCAGGTTTTAAACATGTTACATAATTCCCAAAGTATAGTCCTGGGCAGAATCAGCATTTACTTTTCTCCCAGCATTTCACTATTCCTTAAATACCATCAAGGCAGAAAGTTCATGATTGGACTGCCAGTCTGATTCACATCTGAAGCGCTGGCCTCCCAGGAACTCCTTTAACAACCCAAACATGTAGAAATGTCTTGGAGCGAGGTCAGGACTGTACAGAGGATGTGGCAAAAACTCCCAGTCGAGTTCCTGTAACGTGCAAGTGGTGTTGGTGATTGATTGTGTGTACAGTTCACACATACAGACTTGTCTCTTCCTCAAGTTGGTGCTGTTGATTTTCAAGGATCAGGCGTTCCACTCGCTAATTGTTTACAGGAACGACTGAACAAACTGATCACCTCGGTCGGGATCGTCATCGTCGCTGACGATGCCTTCTTTATAATGTTTGTGTGCGTTCAAATGAGTTTCAACACTGTTCTGTGCTTTAAGTCTTCTGTAAATGTCAATCACTTTTACGCCTTCATTCACCAGAAAGTTGCAGCTTGACTTGAACATGCCTCGTAGTAATTAGAAACCTGTTTAAAACAAGTACTGTATGCGTGATAAAATGTTAGAATTAGAGATGCACTGTTTTTTTTCTCCTAAATCTTGACTAAACACATTTCTTTTTTTTTTCTATAGTTTTGCCTAAGGCCATGGTAAGGGCATACTCTACCATTTATATTTACTCTACTTTTTATGTACTATGTTTGGTTTCAAGGTGCCATATTTGACTAATTAGTGAACACAGGTCTCAGAGCTCCCTCAAAGTGTGTGTGTTAATGCTTCAGGTGAAATACCTCCTTAATACTTCATACTTACATACCTTTATCTCACCTAACCCTAGCCCTAAGGCAGTAGTGGTTAAATCGTTTAAAGCTGTGGGATACTAGGTTACTGATCGGAAGTTTAGGGGTTCGCGCCCCAGCACTGCCAAGTTAGCTTGATCGACGCCCTTAACTCTCTCTGCTCCTATTTCACTGTGCTGTAATGATCATAAATACATATGATTAGTTATTTACTCAATACAAGAAACAAGGCAGAGGAGGGGAATCTACTTAGATGAGGTCACAATAGGGGAAAATCTTCCTAAATAAATAAAATAATAAATATAACACACTGGCAACATGGAGATGAGAATGCTACTGTATTTGTATTTTGTATTTGTACCATAATAGGTCTTCTTTAATTTTTCATGATAAGAAATTTTAACTTACAGCTTGTATTAGAAATGTTGTTGTTTAAAAGAAAAGAAAAAAAGCTGTACTCAAAGTGCAGACTTGGTTTTCTTTTTTTATT
>JAOTRS010000047.1:2168700-2178807 GCA_028565755.1 Dinotopterus cunningtoni
GCAGTTCTGAAGGCGAAAGGGGGTCAAACACCGTATTAGTATGGTGTTCCTAATAATCCTTTAGGTGAGTGTATAAAAAATTAAGTCGCTCTGGATAAGGGTGTAGGCCATATGCCTAAATCTAACCAATCATAGATGAGGCTGAATTCTTGTAACCAATCAAAGTGCCGAAGTTGGGAATTAAAAAAAAAATGGGAACTGTAACCAAACCTTAAAGTTGGAGGAAAACAATGTCTTATTCCATTATATTTCCATCAGATTCAATTCTCCGGTGAGCTGGAATCTTTAATCAGAATGATTTAAATTATATTAAAGAGAGATTGTAAATTAACTTAATTAATTTATTTGTGGTTGCTGTTATTGGTGACTTAAAACACTGAATCTCTGTTTTAAGAAAATAATATGATTGTGATGCAGTTGAGCCTGAATTGGTCAAGAGGTTGTATTGATTAATTAACCCACAACAGTAGCTCTGACTGTACCGAACTGCGCTCATTCTACAAGTCGTAATACAGTACCATTACCATTATATTAATTAAATGCATTCAGAATGTAAACACATACACAAACACATCTTACCACCAGTAAGATCTTATCAGATCAGCATCCTTATAAACAGTTACATTGGAATTTGTAATCAGTCTGATTTTACTCAGGTTGAAGAAATATATATTCATTCATTCATTCATCTTTCAGGAGATTTTGGGTGCACCCCGGACAGGATGCCAGTCCATCACAGAGCACACACATACACACTACAGGCAATTTGGGAATGCCAATTAGCCTAATCTTCATATCTTTGGACTGTGGGAGGATACGGAGGAAACCCACCAAGCACAGGGAGAAAATGCAAACTCTATGCACACAGACCTTGAGGTGGGAATCGAACCCACAACCATGGAGGTGCAAGGCCACAGTGCTAACCACTACACCACCATGCTGCCAGGTTGAGGTCCAACAAAATTAGGTGCTTTATACATATTACACAAGATACGCAAAAACATAAATTACACGAGAACCAGTTACGGATATGGCACCAAAGTTTATGTATATTACACAGGAAATAAAAATGTACATTTAATAAAATATTAAATGTACGCATATTACATAAGCAAGTTGCCTATATTGCACTTTACTCATATTGCACATAAAATGACAGATATTGCGCGGAATTTACACATTTCGCCCATGTTGCACAGATGTCAATTTACATTTACAATATTGTCTGTGTAAACGTAGCTACAGTACTGTTACATAAACTCACCTGATCAACCATCACACACACTTTTTAATCTATTTGATGGAGCCATAAATCTCCCTGTATAAACTGCTACTTTAGGAAAAAATAATGTATTAGAAGATGTACAGTACAAGACTAAAAGTGTATTAACACCTCCTGACCACTCAGGATCAAGAATGCAACAACAACACTGTGATGTAAGTTAATGTCCGAAGTCATTTCAGTCAGCACGGCTCATCTAAATATTTAAAGACAAACTAATGTACTGTATATTACAGAATGGATGGACTCGAAAAGTAATGCTAGTGATGGAGCAGGTCACATGCTCTTGTTTATACAGAGTAAACCTTGAGCTGCTGCGTCTGTTTCTGTTTGGGCTCCTTGTATCCGTCTGTTCTGATCTTTCCATCCCCTCCTTTGCCTTATCTGTGTACCCCACCGCACCATCTCTCTCTATCTCCCTCCGGTTGTATTGTTTTTCCAGCGCTGTCTCTAAGAGTCGCGCTCTAAGAATAGGCTAGTGTGAGTGATCTGAAGTGATCTCTTAGCTTTGGAGTGTTGCTAAAAAAACTCCGCCCTTCAGCTGTCATTATGGTTCACGTGCAAGCTTATCTTTCACATGCAAACGCAAAAAAAAAAAGGAAACAAAAAACGAAAAGTACGACTCAGACGTTTGTCACATTTAAATTCTGTGGCATTTAATAGCAACAGTAAAAGGGCAAGTGCAATTGTTCGGTAACTGGTTGCAAGCGTAGTCGTGCTCTTTTCCTTGCAACGGTTTGTCATGAAGCTCAGTATGATCTGTAAGGATTAGTATTTTTTCGCTCTCATAGGCGGTATTGAAAACTACACATTCCTCCCTTCCTCCTTTTATTTGTTTTTCCTGTATTTAAATATTGATGCAAAGTGCCTTTTGTCAGCGCGGTGAACGTTTGGCTTCATCCCTGTTCGAACACAACAATGAGCTGGAATCGCTGTAAAAAGCCCATTGTACCATGTAGTTATGTTAAGGTGACTGTTAAACTCTGACTTTTTTTCCCTTTTTTTTTTTTTTAAACCTCTTGGCAGACGGCCAATATAAACCCAATTAAAATTAATCACATACCGGGCTCTACCACTTTTCCTGGAGAAAATCTAATTGAATTCATAATGGATAAATATGATGAACCAAACCAGGTCAGGGTGATGAAAATGGAGTAAATATTTACTAATAGGCATGATTTATAAATGAATACACTAAGGATGAATTGATACCCTTTTTTTTTTACACCAGAAATAGTTTTTTTTTTAATTACTCCCTGATACAGAAAGTGACATTAAAAAGTAACAATTTAGTTAATATTATTAGTTTAATAAGGGACGGTATTTTATTTATCTTATCTCTCTGCTAGCAATGAGCTCCAGCTGAATTTTAAGTTTTAGTTGGCGTGACTTGCACCATTATTTGGACATAAACCAGTTCCCCTGCACGGTGTCTTCTTACAAGATTCAATTTATTTTAAAAAATGGATAGCGATTTTAATACTGTACATTGTCCAAAAGCAGCTTGACATAAATAATTAGAATTACCTCCTTGTGGTTGTATGACTCCATCAACTAGGAATTTTTTTGCAAGAATGGGATGGACATGAGGTCAGAGCGACCTTGATCTTTGACCCCCAAAATGTAATCAAGTGATTCCCCTGGCCAACAGGCCATTTGGGGCATTTTTAAATAAATTGCCTTATGGCGCTTCACAAAGACTGGACACATGAACATGAGGTCACAGTGAGCTTGACCATCGACTTGACGGCAAACTGTACTCTGTTCATCCTGGAGTCAAACAATATGTAAAGAAATTACGTCAAGGCGTTCCGAGATATCACATTAATGAAAATGGTATGGACACAAGGTCACGGTGACCTTGCTCCCTGATCGTTGACCAATAAAATCTACTCATTTAATCCCAGATCCAAGGTGGACATTTCTGCCAATTTTGAATACATTCCCGTAAGCTGTTCCCTTCAAAATAAGTACGGAAGGACGTATGGGCAGACGGACAACCCGGGAACATAATCTCTCCAGCTACGGCTGTCTCTGGCACAGAGGCATAACAATTCTGGATATAAATTAAAAGAGGTATATATTTTTAGCTTTTTCAGCTTCTCCCTAATGAGCAAGCCAGAGGTAAAGGTGGCAAGGGAAAACTCCCTGAGACATCATGAGACAGAAGCCTAGACAGGAACCAGAAACCTAAAAGGGAACCCATATTGGTGAAACCATATACTGGAGCAAGACCATAACTAAATCTTCTCTTCCTTCCTGTTCGTTTCAGTTAACATGAAGTAAAAAAAAAAAATAAAAAAAAAACTGTTCCTGAGAAATCCCAATTTCCTGCTTTGTTGTGTGCACCAGTTGCTCGGGTTTAATGTCTATGCGCTTTGATACTGCTCGTGACAGCCATCTTGTGTTGTGTCCTGGGAGATGATGTATTTTACTGCACATCTCCATTATCATGATATACATGCATAGTCTGCTCGTTAGCACGTCAGTAATTTACATTAAACCTGCCTTGTATACAGTCACACGAGAACAGGTTTTGGTATCAGAGTAGTACCTGGTGCTCAGAACTGTTAATGTAGGGGGTGCCAACAGGATTATATTTCATAGTGCGCACCAGGAAGTATTTTTTAAAATACTTTTAATGTCTAGGTGCAACGCATGCTCATGAGTGTGTACAGTAAGAGAGAAAGATTGATTTTTGCAGATTACTACAGAAGCACACTGCTGCCACAGAATAATAATAATAATAATAATAATAATAGATGTTTCATGTTTTTTGTACGTTTCAACAAGATATTTTTTCTATATAAATTAAAAATGTATTAAAAAATCAATAATCAAGAAAAGATTATTTTACACTTGTTACGCGAAACATACAAAAATTCTTTTCTTTTACCTAATTCTTTTAACTTTTGCACATATATACATATATACATAAGTCATGTAAAAACCTGAAAAAAAACATATACTTTGTTTCCTTTATTGTCTTGGTGCAATGCACACACACATGGCGAATCAGCGAGCGAGTGAGTGCATGAACGAGAGAGAATGATTGATTCTGGGTTTTTTTGTTTTGTTTTGAAACACATTGCTGCCACATAATAATAATAATAATAATAATAATAGAAAAATATATTGTAGCGTTTTTCCGCCGGAAAGAATGTTGGAGAGACGAGTGAGCTTAATTACTGTCCAATGCAATGGCTGGGAGTACTTTATTAGACACACAGCATGGATAGCATGAGCAGTACATTCACACAAAAACCTACATCCAATTCAGCCTAGGCAAGAACCGGAGCACATTCCACACGTCACACACCCCGACACACACAAACAGGGCCGAAGCCACTAACCCAAACACCCTTCCCCATCATGGTGAACACACTGACATCCCCGCAAGGCATGCTGGTCGTCAGCCGCCGCCCCGCCCACGCCACAATATTATTAATAATAATAATGTTTTACATTTTAACATGAAAAATTCATTGTTTTAACAAGATTTTTTCATGTAAATATGTTTACATTATTTTAAGATAAAATATTTTCATGTTATAATGTAAACATATCCTGAAATAACATGAAAAGATCACCCGATAATACATTACCGACACAAAATCACCATAAATCTCTGATTCCCATCACGCATGCATTTTAAAGGCCAGACTCGCTGCTACAGTTCTTTTTCAGAATTATTATTCTGAAAATAATAATAATAATAATAATAATAATAATAATAATAATAATATCAAATCGGAACATTTATAAAATGGTGATAGTTACCGAATTACAATACAAACGGAATCATCATCTAGATATCGTGATGATATTGTATCCTGTTGTCCCTGGTGATTCCCATCCCTACTTTATTTGCCTGCTAACACGCAAGATAAGCTAAATCAGGCTACACTGCCAACAGTGCAATTAAGTGGAAGAAATGTACATTGACCATCAGGCACCAGGGAATGTAAAAATGAATCAAAATCATAATATAAAACAATCTGGGCTATGTATTGATAAGGATTTCACTGTACTCAAAGTACTGTGACGAATAAAGGCTTTCTCAAATGCATTCCTTAGTGCGTATCATAGAGGTAGCTGACATACTCGTTTCTGATTGGCTGGCAGAAGGTTTTTATTTTCCTGCATAAAGAAAAAAACCCCTCTAATGTAGATCCAGTCAAATAATTACAGTTCTAAATCACCGGCTCTGACACGACATGTCATTATAAATACATTAATGAGGTTTAGCTTGGCGTTACCAGAGAAAATTTCTCATGAAAACGATGACGTCTGTAATGATGAACATCTTGGAGCTTCTTTATCTTCTGAGGAGCACATCTTACTGTGATAAATCGACCTTCATTTTGCTCTGAACACAAAACTTCGAAAAGAATGCAAAGCCATCCACGCTCAGTTTAATATTAGCGTCCGTGTTTCATATTTACTTGAACAGATACCAGAAAGCCATGACATATTCGTCTATATAGTTTTACTGCCAGATCATTTGAAATCCACTCTTTTCAGAAAAAAAATTATCTTAGGATTTATCTTTTAAAGATTCTGAGAAAGTGAACTGACCTCTTGCGTTGTAATTCTGCCCCACTTGTTTGTTTTTTGAATTTGAAAAGAAAAAGCTAAAACCTCACCAATGTGCCTATGTAAATGTGCATTAAATATAGATTCTAAGTTAAACATGTACGATGAACCAGCAGTAAAGCATCGAACATCACCTGAAATAAAATCAACCCTTTCATGCTAATGATTAATATATTAATGCTAATGTATGAGAAGCGTAACAGGGCGGTACTCTCGGTGCCCACTGTCGCTTTTAGGTTGTGAAGGTGACCTGGCAGTGGCCCTAAAATGCCTGCAGTAGGGCAAAGGGCTAATGTGTCTGCAGAGAGCCATTTTGAGCAGGATCCCTGTTGAGAGAGACAAAGAAAAAGAGAAATAATGATGAAGGGAGCCTCAAGGAGAAACAGGAATCACGGAGGAAGCTATTAACCTTCTGCATGCCCATTAAAATCCTGACACAACCTATAAATCCCGTCCATGGAACCATCCGTATCTTGTCCAGTCACTCGGTTTTGTACAGTTTAAGATCTCCCCGGCGTGGCGAGCTGGCAAAAGATCCAGGACGGCGCCCTCTAGGGGCCGCTGTACGAACTTGGCGATTAGGGAGCCATTTTCCTCTGCGCCTTTCAATATTAATGAAGACTGATGAAGTGCTCAGGAGCGCATGTCTCTCAGCTCTGCCGGGATCCGATTGACAATCGCAATTAGCTAACACTCAAGTTCGCTTCCATCACTTTAATTTGACACCAGAAAGGACATAAATAGTAGAGAGATAAAAATGGCAGAAGAGACAGGCTGTGTGAGAGAATTTGGGAACGTTGGAAAAAAGTACAAAGCCTTTAGGAAAGCAAATCCAATGAGTTTGCTTCTCCAGTATTTTGTCGTATTGCGCTTGCCTCTGTAAAAAAAAAAAGTCATTGCAGCTCGTCTTTCTTAGTTATTTATCTGTATGAATGTAATTGATGTTGTTTTTAATTTGCATTAAGTCTGTATATTTTAAATGTTTACTGACAGAGTTCTACAGTTGCACTTAGTTGCACTCTCATTATAATTGCATTCTTGAGTAAACCGATTTTTTTTCTTCATACTTGTGCTTGTTGGACATAAGCTACAGAGGCGGCGAATAGAGATAAACACACAAGCACTAACAGGAAAGTAGTTGAGATGCACTTAAAATGCACACTCGTTTTGTTTTTTTTCTTCCTTTTTTTCTTTTTCCTCCTTTCATGCACCTCGGATTCAGGGGCAATTTCTGAAAATGTCAGTGCAGCATTTTCGGGGTGGCTTGTCCCCCCGTCTTCCTGAAAAGATTAATGTCATCTGGCTTGTTCACAGTAACTCCCCTTTAAAAGTCAGTGGGAGGAAGAGAAAGGAAAGGGATATGTGTGTGTGTGTGGTTATGTGGTTGTGGGGGGTGGGGGTGGTGTGGGGTTAAGGTTATAATGGACAATCAGTGTCACTAGAGATAACTGGACCTGTTCCATAGCAGCATCGACTAAATATATTGGTCCCTGGTGATGTTACTTTCCCCCCTGTAAAAGAGACTGTGTGTGTGTGTGTGTGTGTGTATGTGCACTTTATTTTACTACTAGCCCAGGATATGTTTAAAGCCCTTTTCCAGTTGACTGACAGATACATTTTCTTGCTCTTCCCACCCACGTCTTCAGCAGGACCATCTTTCCTCCTGTCACTCTCCCTCATTTAGCAGACTAGAGCCAAGAAAATGAAAAAGAACCCACAGTTCCCCCAGCATCGTCCATCATCTTCACCCAGGCTGAGTCCGTAGTACTGACCTCCATCCATTAGAGGGCATTATCTCATATAAATCCCATGTCCTAATCCGGCAACATAGAGATCGTTTTAGGATCATGGTCACATTCCAAAAAAGTCTCTAAGCGTCCACAGCTCTCTGAAGCAAGGATCAAGTCAGCAAAGATTCTTCAACTATCTAGGACACTGAGTCAGCATTCTTCAGCCTTTGAAGAGCCCATGGAAACAAACCAACATAACTTCCTCAGGCATTAGATATTGAGCTGTGTAAATTTTTCATCTATTGGAGATCTTTGGAATCTTTGTATTCTGATTCATAAAATCAAAACATCCAGTTAACAGGGGTCAGTGAAATCATGTCAAAACAGCATTTTTCACATAGAAAAACTCAAAATAATGGGTCACCATGGAGGCCATGGATCAAATCAACCTACCTTCTTTAGTTCAACAATTTCTAAGAAATCAAGCCAACATTCCGTATAACCCGCTAACCCCAGCAATTAGACATCTTTACATCTTTAGCATTGGGAAGCCGAAAAACTCGACTCAACATAACCCCTTCAATTATTATAGAGCTGGAATCCATAGAAGTTCAGCCTTTTGAGATCTGAATAATGAGTTCAACAGACCTTCTTCAGCAAATGAAGGCCAAAGGAATTAAAAAAAAGCCTTAACCATATGGAGGCCTAAGGGTTTAAATCAAAATAACTTACAAACGCTGAGAGATCTGTGGAAGCAAGTTAATATACCTTCTTGAACCCAAGAGCAAGCTGAGGGATCAAGTCAACATATACTGTAAGTTCCTCAGCTAATAGAGGCCCAACAGCCAACAAAACTTCTGGTCTTGGAGAACAGAGAAATTAAGTCAGCATAACTATTTCAGTATTCCTATGCCCAAGGAATCAACTTTCCGCAGCATATTCATATTCATTTTTAAACACTACACAATGTGCGGTTCAGTGGGAGAAGGCCCAAGTTTAGTTTCAGAGCAATGTATCTAACACCCCTCCTCTCCTCCAATCTTCATTACATTACATTTACAGCAATTGGCAGACACCCTTATCCAGCCTTATTCGGCTTTTTTATAATGATTTAGTCTCATTATGCAGCAGTTGTGGGTTAAGGGCCTTGCTCAAGGGCCAACAGTGTCATCTTGTTGATGCTGGTGTTTAAAAATAGGACCTTCTGATCAGTGCTGATAAATGGCTTAACAACAGAGCTACTCCTGCTCCAAATCTCACAGTGCTGGTGCCAAACCTGGGTAAATAGAAAGGGTGGCATCAGGAAGGGCATCTAGTGGCGTCCTGCACAGAGCCTAACTGAGGGCCTCACAAATCCCAACATAAATGTTTTAAAATTCACAGAAGAGTGGAGCTAGAAAGAATGAAGCTATGTGTGCAATTAGTCAGGTGTCCAAAACCTTTTGTCCATATGGTGTACACCAGTGACTCCTAGATTGGAGGTCAGTAATGATACTAAATGGGATCTATGTAAAAACATCTTGAAGGCCAGAATAGAAATTGAAGTATGTGATCTGTAATTGTGTATTATATTAATTGCCAAGGAATTATTTAAACTAAATTAAAATGTTTAATTGCTTTAAAGTGGGTTTCTATTTGAACCTTCCGTTGCAAGTAATCCCTCCTGTGACATAGATGATACACACTTCTAATTCATAAATCCAAGTTGGTGTATTGAAGACATATTGGAATGCTGGGAATAAGGGTCCACTGGGGCAGAAAGTGTACGTCATGTACAGCCTTTCCATTTCCGTCCCGGAAGACAGTTTACACACAGCTTCAACTAGCAGTGCTACAAGTCCGGATTGACATCTTCATTAAACACTAATGCATCACTCCACCGCTGTCTACACCCTCGCTGTGCATGCAGACAAAACTCGGCTGTGTCCTAGCAACAAAGCGGACAGACAGCAAATCTGAGAGATGTACACAGAATCTGGGATTTCAATTTGTTTACTTCACTTTAGTGCTCAGGCTCATCCGTGGCTGCTTTATTAAAAAGCGTTACACGACGTACTGTATGCTGGTTCTCCAAAGGAATGATTTTAATTTACACGAGCTTGATTAAGAACGAGCATCTACTGCTGTCTGAAAGGAGAAATTCAAGTGGTGTGTTTTGATGTAGAATGAAAGATTTAGAAAAGCATTTAATAGGAGGCAGATGGTTCCTTTCTGGATGATTCTTCCCATTGCCCTTTTTTTTAAGTACAGCTAGGACATGACTAGGACATGGCTAAGACATTGCGTAGGATTGTAAGGGACTTACATACAGTGGGGCGAAAAAGTATTTAGTCAGCCACCAATTGTGTTCTCCCAGTTAAAAAGATGAGAAAGGCCTGTAATTTACATCATAGGTATATCTCAACTACAGTATAAGAGACAAAATAAGAAAAAAAATCCAGAAAATAACATTGTAGGATTTTTAAAGAATTTATTTTAAAGAAATTATGGCTATTTATT
>JAOTRS010000047.1:2183087-2204327 GCA_028565755.1 Dinotopterus cunningtoni
TTTCATACTTCACAAAAAGCCACCTGTACTGTTGGTGCCGCTTTAATGAATTTTAATTAATGGACATTGAAAACAATTCGTTCAAAAAGAGCTTCTCCATTTGATCAAGGAATAAATACTCCTTCTTTTTGCTTAACTCAGTACAAAGTACAAAGAGGAGCAGGTTTAAAAAGTAGACTGCCATCGCCTAATTTAATCAACCGCTGGCTAATGATCTGTTCTTAGGTGTTCATTTCATGACTTTGGGCACGTAAGGAGGACCGTCTCTGGTAAAGTGTCGCAAGCGTGGAAACAGAATAGAGAGAACAAGAGCAATAAAGTAGGGGGAAAAAAGAAAGAAATAAAGAAGGAAAGAGAAAGGGGCTGGTGGTGTAATTACAGCTCTTTAGCATGCAATTAGAGCATTGTCAGAGCGTGTTCCAGCTCCACCCAGCAGCCTCGTTCAAACTTCTTCATCCCATCATAAATAGTCAGAGCTGGGTAATTACAGACTTTTTTGTCTAGCATTGAGCATGAATAACTGAAAAGCAAATTGTTCACTCTTTTTTTCTTCTCCTTTCTTTTATTCATAAGCAGTCAAATTCTCCAAAAGAAAAATTGTTGAGTAGGAGTTTATAATGTACATTTGAAAAAGAATAAGTAAAAGAAAAGAAATAATAGAAATAATAAAAAAAAAGGACCTTTCTTTCCCAACAAAGCTTGAGCTATCAGGGCCGTGTGGAGGCTTGTGTGTAAATCTCAGTGCAGCCCAGCGGGGCTTTGACAGCGTTGCAACCTTTAGTACGTGCAGTGATAATGCATTAGACCTTGCTGTGGACAGGAAGCTGAATTTACAAGCTGGCCTGGAGAGCTTTCCTCGGCGCAGGTCATAAATCCGCCAGCAGGGACAGTAGGCGTAGTGTTCGAGACCCGCGTCTGACTCCACAACTCACCGTCCGCCAGCTAACACACGCTTCTGACACACGTCCGCAATCGGCCTGCAGTTATATGGCACGTTAACCACAGTTGTGTATTAGCAAGATCGAGACCAGGCAAGACACAACCCTCCAGGAAATTATAAATAAGGCTGAAGATATATTAAACTTATTTATGTTGAATTAAAGGCGACCTATTTTTAGACATTCAGTTTGCAAAAAAGAAAAAAAAACCTGCTTTTGTATTTTTTTTATTATTATTGACGAGGGCCTAAACAAGACAAATTGATTTACCCACCCAATGTGACCTCATATAAGAAAATCCCTTCATGATATAGTCTGGTGTGGTGTGGCCCAGCAGTAGCTCATTTACATAGAAACGGAAAGCATTCGGGAGAGTTTGTGGACTGAAAAAATGCATTATCCGAAAGTTAATGGCCCAAACGTGTGGAAATGGCTTGGAGCGAGGTCAGGACTGTACGGGAGACGTGGCAATAACTCCCAGCCGAGTTCCTGCAGTGTGGTACAGTGGGCAGTTTGAGGTTGTGTGCTTTGTACTGCAAAAACAGAGAACGCCTTTGGTGATCACGCCAGGCTGCAATTTTTTTTTCTCCTAAAGGAAATGTCAAAAAAGGAGTTCCTGGGAGGCCGGCGTTTCAGACATAAATCAGACAGGCAGTCGGATCATGGGTCGAGTGTACTGAGAAAACTTTCTACCTTGATGGTGTCCAAGCGCTAGTGAAACACTGGGATAAGTGCATTAGTGTATCAGGGGATTATATAGAGAAATAAAGGGAGTTTTTACTCTCAGAACTGTGCTCTGTTATTCTGTATTATCAAAAGTTTGATTGTGCAGAATGACTTGAACACCCTTTGTATTATTATTATCATTAGTAGTAGTAATGAGTCAGAACATTTCTCATGTTCGTGTTAATTCTTGAGTGGCATAGTGGCTTAGTGCTTGGCACTCAAGTGTTCGGTTCCCGCCTCAGGGTCTGTGCGTGTGGAGTTTACATGTTCTCCCCATGCTTGGTGGGTTTCCTCCAGGTATTCCGGTTTCTTCCCACAATCCAATTCAAGACATACAATTGGCACTCCCAAATTGCCTTTAGTGTGTGATTGAGTTTGTGAGCATGTGTGCCCTGTGATGGATTGACACCTGTCCAGTGTGTACCGCTTTTTATCCCCAGAGTCTCCTTGGCTAGGCTCCAGGCTTGATGTGACCCTGTACAGGATATTCTTTATAGAAAATGAATGAATGAATGAATGAATGATTATTCTTAACAACTTCTGAATGTTATTTTTTCAATAAATACATTAGGCTATGCAGGACATGTCAAGGGAGGCGCAGCATCTTTCAGTGCCCGCCTAAATGCCATTCTGTCTGTTTTCAGTTTCAGGTGTAATCATATATTTTACATTTTACAAATGATATTCTGGTTGAGAGATGCAGTGTGTTCAAAAGGAGGCGGTTTTCAGTTCAGGGAAAATGTGTAGTGTTTAATGTAGACATTGGTAGCTTAGTGGTTAAGGTACTGGATATTGATTGCAAGAATGTGAGTTCAAATCCCAGACCTGCCAAGCTGTCAATACTGGGCCGATGACTAAGTATCATTAACCCTCAACCGGTCATTTGTGTTAGTGCTTTTTGATTCTTGTCATTTCCTGTATTTTAAACTGTCCCTGTGCCTTGTCTAGGACCATGACTATGACTATGCTGTTGTTAATGCTGGCTGCTTGTTCTCTGACCCCTGTTACAATTTTCTGACAATGATGTTTGGACTCAACTCGGCTGATCTCATGCCATTATGCAATGCCACTCCACCTCTACTGTGCACTTTTTACAGCTCATAACTTACACAGTCCAGCTCAGCTGAAACGGCATTTAACGACTCGCTGAAAATGTGAATTTATATTTAGAGCTTTTGTGAGGTAGCGAGCTGAATTCTGGAAATTCTGGGTTTTAAATAGAGTTTACAGGGGGAGTTACAGTTTGAGTTTTTTGTTCCTTAAGGGACGGTATATGAAATAGTAGGGGCTGATAAATGCCCTTGTGTATTGTAAGTTGTAAGTGGGGACTGTTCGTTGCTTCGTGTGCCTTAGTGTTTTAAATGAATGAAAGCAGCAGCATAGTGGAGGGACATAGCATTGTGTGTGTGTGTGTGTGTGTGTGTGTGTGTGTGTGTATAAATAGCTGTACCCTTGTGACCGAACAAGTCATGTTAGCAACATGAACAGACATAGCAGATTTTCCAGTATCACAGCAGGGTCAGGTAGCGTTATCTGATTATTACTATTAACACTGTCAATTACTAAAGTAGTAGTTGTTACCAAAATAACTTCTTGTTCATTAAAAAAAGATGGTTATAATTTCCAGACTATCACGAAACATGCATAACTAATTCCCTTCTCATTTCACACATCTTAGGTCTATGTCAAACAAATTTGCTTATGGAGTTTGTGTCACTGTATGGCATCTATAAAACCAGACAAAACTATGACTATAAAACAGTTGTAGATCCATCTTGAAGTTTAAACCTTATTCCAGACACATTTAGAATTTTGATGGAATTATAAGATTAGATGGAGTGGCGCCATGTCTTTATGTCATCTCAAACTGAAGGAAATTACTAAAATTAGGGGGAAAATAATATCTGCTTTCCCCTTACAGCGCTTCGACAGTTGTTTGAGGATGTAAAAGCTCCTCTTGCTTTTTTTGATTCTGCAACAGTAAAAAACAGCAAGAATTCAGCTTGACATGAAAGGAGGAAGGGAAAAAAAGTGAATTTACTTCGTTATTGTACTTAAATAAATATTGAACATCTATGTACTTGGATAGTTTTATTAGAAGATAATTTTTTTTTACTTTTACTCCACATTATACAGGAAATATCTGTACTTTTACTTGTTATATAATCACATGAACAAGTCTTCATCGTGACTCAGAAGAACGAGTTGTCTCAGAGAGTGATTTGTTAATTTTCTACTGGGCACACATGTGCAAAGCATCGCAAAACCTCCATAGGTTATGTACAAAAAGCAGAAATGAGTAGTTACTTTTAAATCTTTTCGGTCCGAATCGTTCGGTCTTTTGTCACGTGACTCCCATAGATGCTATGCAGTGCAGTAGATTCAAAAGAACGAACAACTCGGACTGGAAGATATGAGAGTTGAGCTGCTCATTCTGTTTATCATAATATGTCCTTAGCTGCATTGTAATATTTACTGGAACTATAGCCAAAATTTGTGTATGTAGACGTGTCGGGGGTCTGTTTATTAAAAATGTAACATTTTATTTTATTTCTGATTTTAAGTTTCGAAAAAAGATTCGTTCATTTTGATGAACGAGATTCAAAGAACCGAATCATTAAAATTAGTTAAACTTCCTATCAATAGCAGAAAGCGATGAAAACCTTTACTCACCTCTAAAAATTTATTATAGTCAGCCACCAAATGCTCAGGGAGTTGAAGCCTGAAATGTTTTTCCATTCACAACCATTAGTATGTTAGCTGCTGTCTAAACAGTCTCATTAAATGGACTACATTACCAAGTGTAAGACTAAAACACTTCCCAATGAGTGGCTAACTGAGTCAGAAGGCACAAGTGTAATTTAGCAAAACACTTATTTGCATCAGACTTGACCAAAGTTCTTCACTGTATTTTCATTCTAACCAGTGGTGCCGCTCTGCATCAGGTTGCCACCTGCCCCAAAGCCTGGAAAACTACTAATATAAATGTGCAGTATACAGTATGTGTATGGCAATGTCAAAGAATCTAATGGGAGATAATCAATAAGAAACAGACAACCCTGTATTAAAAACAAAAAACATTTGCATCAGGTTACTGCTCCAAATCTAGACACATCAATTCTTTTATAAGGTTTGGTCTAAGTAGCTGAAACTATAAAGTGTAACAAAGAAAAAGGCAGAATAACACTTAAAATATGAAAAATGGAAAGAGTAGGGTGTGACTAAACAAAGTAATTAAGGGGTAGACATAAGGCAGGTGCACACATTTATAAAATAAACCAGAGGCAGGGGTGGAGACAGGACTTGAGCGAGAACAAAAGCTCATGGAAATGAAGACAGCATTCTGAGAGGTGTGTTCAGGTCAGAAACGTCAGTCCGATAGCCTTAATGCAAAATTCGCAAATCGCTTAACCATTAAAATAAAATTATAATTAATAAAATTATATGCGATGCAAGTCTTCTTACTTAGAACGTGAAATCAAAAGCTCCAAGCTGCAAACTCATGTGAAGAGTGACTTTCAGGACATATGGATTTCCTAAGTAGCCAAGCCTATCAGGATTTATTAGCTAATAACACTGTTATGTCTATTAAACTTCATCAGGCTCTTCAGGAGCTCGAGTAACAAAATCCCTAAGCACTGTGAAGTGAAGCTAAAGAGATCGTCCTGCCAATAAATCAGCACGGTCCAGAGTCAGGTGAGGAAACATCTCAGCAGAGGTAATGACGCCTTCACAGGGAGCCGTAGCAGGGGTTAGGCTAATTAGGTTTCGGTTAGTGAGCCAGTGCACGCGGGTCTTTGAGTTCTCTGAAGCTGAATTGATTGAAACCTGCAATCCAAATCAAAAAGCTGCAACTAGAACTAATAGGAGCAAAAACTCACTCAAGTCTACAACTAATAGTGTAGCAGAAGATCCACCAGGTAGGCTCTGGAATTTTTTAGTATGTGCAGGTTATAATAATTATAATTATTATTATTCTTTTACTCCCATATTGACTTGTTACATGTTGTAATTAATGGTTACATTTTCTTTAAGAGAGCAGCAATGATCTGTAACTGTGTACGGTGTTAGAAGAACATTCCTGCTAACATTACATCAGGAGTACCAATTATGCAAAAAAAAAAAAAGCTTGTTGTAAGCCGGTGTTTCTTTGTGGATTTGTAGTGAAGAAGATAAGGTTTAGGATTATTAGGGCCCAAGCACTATGACATCAACCCTATCATGTCATAGTGCTTGGGCCCTAATAATCTTAAACCACTATGACATCTGGGTCTTTTTGGAGGTCTTAACATGCTCAAAAAACACATGAGTGCGCCGGCGTTGGCACAGGTGCTTGGGCCCACTCATCGTTGCTTGCATCTATACATATATTTATTTCTTTAATTAGTTTTAATTCTATATCTATCTGAAAAATTCCCAGTGATTTTGCTGAGGTGTCAAGTCTGATGCTATTTATGGTTGGCACTGCAGACATCTGTTATTATATTAGTCATACATCTTCATCTTCATCGTCTATACCACTTATGTACAGGGTCGCATGGGGCCAGGGTATACCCTCCAGAGGGTGTCAATCCATCACAGTAGTCATACAGTACATAGCATTCTCATTTGTGCTCCTTGACATGCATGAGCACCAGGTCCAAAATATGCTGCACATGTTTGCCCTAAACTCCCAGATTAGCAGCTGTTTGAAAATAATTAGTGGTTGGATGTGCGTTCATTTCATTTGCAGGAAATTTAATGAAAATTTTACCAACAGGATAAAACTCAATCGCTTGGTGGGTTTCCTCTGGATACTTCAGTTTCAAAAACACAAAGATTATGCTGATTGGTGTTTCCTTGTGAAGGATTGGCACCCCTTCAGGGTATACCCCACCTTGCCCCTGTAATAGACTCCAGGCCTTCCATGACCCTCACCAGGATAAGGAGTATAGAGAAGTGAGTGTGTGAGTAAAACACAGTCCAATGACTGATCTCAAAGGTGGAACGAAACTAAAAGCTACAGTAGGTTGAAGCACAGCTGCCATTAGAGAATCCTGGTCCTTATAAAGCCTAATATATTGGATCCTGTAGTTTGATGAAGCCAACCTTTTTAATTGCTGTAGCATTTTTAAGGGCCCCCTGTCAATCACATGCCCTTGGGATCATCCTCACTGCCTAATCTTGGCCAAACGTGGGGGGTCAAGCACCAAAATGACCCCAGACATATTGTGTTCCATTGGTGTATAGTTCAGGAATTGGAAAACAGATTCAGGTTGTTGATTTGCCTAATACTCAGTCTTAAATGCTGGATGAATCTGGATAATTCCAGGACTGTTGGTGTTATATGCCTTAAAAGAAGAAGGAGTTTGGCTGCATATACCAGCTTGGTGGTTGCCATACAACCGATAAGAATGAGTTACTGGGTGGGACTTGGTCATGAGGAAATTGGAAAGATTATGTGAAAACATATTAGCATTCATTCATAATAATAACCTGTCTTGATTAAATCTTAATCATGTCAGACAGTCTTGCCTTTTTGTAATCACTTTGCACTAATAAGATAATTCAGATGCAAGACAAATTGTGGTAGCCTGGAGGGAGGGAGGAAGGGAGGGAGGGAGGGAACGGAAAAACAAATAGCCTTATTGTGTTGCTTGATTTTAAAGCTTTTCAGGCTAAGGCGTATATTCATTTAGATATCAAAACCGTATCCCGTACTTATTATAATTCACCTTGGACGCTGATTGGGTGTAAGTCAAGTGTCGGACACAGAGGCATTGTAAGCTTGGTTATCTGCCTGATATCTCATAAAACAAATCTTTTTTTTTTTAATTATGTATTGTTTTCAATGAATTGTCAATAAAAGCCGATGAGCGTCTTAAGCATCTCACGATTGACTTTAAACCCGGAACACTATTTGATTTACTTTAAGAGTTTTATTAGGTAAATCAAATAGTGTTCAGGGTTTAAACTCAAACGTGAGATGCTTATGATGCTCATCGGCTGAAGGTCAGAGTTCTCCTGAGTAAACCTGAAGGCCAGGCTATGAAAGTGAGACCAAACAGACAAAGTGTCCTCCCTAAAGTCATTCCCTCTCAGTGTTTACTGGTGTCATCTTTCTCCATTGGCGTACCTGAAAGGTTGATTAAAGATGACGTTCCTTGAGTTCTTCATGAACAGGATTAAGATGCGGCACGACTTGCGCTCTCTAATTGAATAATTGCCATTCACCCAAACGATCCCAGCGCGGGAGCCTCTTCTCATCAAAAGTGTGCGATATTAACCATGACACAAGCTGAACCAGACCGTAATTAATAGGACGAATCAATTACTTCTAATTACATACATATAAATTCAATTTGGAGGATTCCACCGGGACAGGCTCCTCGCTACGGAAATTATAATGGAGTCCAACTCCCACTTGCGAAGAAAACACGAAAAGTCCAGAAACTTGGGGACAGTCTCCTCGCTACGGAAATTATAATGGAGTCCAACTCCCACTTGCGAAGAAAACACGAAAAGTCCAGAAACTTGGTAACTGTTTTCTCTGACTGAACTTTATTCATTTGATACTGATACTTGGGACATGGAGGACAAATAGAAATATGTAACAAGCTCGAATGTTAAAAAGTGTTACTTCTTTATGCTACTGAATTTGAGAAGCAGTGCATTATTATTATTATTATTATTATTATTATTATTATTATTATTAATAATAATAATAATAATAATAATAATAATAATAAAAGAAAATCACCAAATAATCTAGAGTTATATTTAGCCGACTGGCTCTTTTGGTCATTTGGACAACAGTCTGCCAGGTAATGAGCGCTAACCTTGAATGCCCAGTAAATTCATTTGCATGGCTCCTAATATTCTACTAATAATGGAAATAATTGCAGAATAATCATGTAAACACTTCAGTCAGAACAGTCTGACCCGATCAGAATGAAACTGGGGTGTGAACTGTTAATAATTTGTTTAATATGTAAATATCTGAAATGTAAAGACTTGATCTGTTCATTTTTTTCTTGTCGGAATAAATATATTCTTTCTGTACATTAACTTGCCCCAAGTTGGGGTAACATTAGGTGATGTCACAAGTTTCCAAAAAGGAAATTTTGCTTCTTTTCATGATCCCTGTGTGATAAAAAAAAACAGCTCACTTACTAGACATTACTTAAAACTTTAATGGCCCTTGGGATTCTGCAGTTTTCCTCGGGATTATCTTAAACGTATCTTAAAGAAGCACTGATTGGCTCACATTTCACATGTAGTAAGGCACTTAACCAATCACAGATGAGATTGAATTCTTGTAACCATTCAAAACACAGACTGTCGGAATTTGCCACGAAGCCTAGCCTCTAAATTTGGACAAAAAAAAATAATCATCTTCTTCTACTTGTTATATTTGCACATTTTAAAAAAAGCTGTGTTCTGATTAATCAAGCAGCGTCCATGTAAAGTTTTAAACTTAGCGATGTCAGACACACCCAGACACAGTCATGGCCAAAATTGTTGGCACCCCTGAAATTTTTCCAGTAAATCAAGTATTTCTCACAGAAAATTATTGGATTAATACATGTTTTGCTATACACGTGTTTATTCCCTTTGTGTGTTTTGGAACAAAACAAAAAAAGGGAGGGAAAAAAGCAAATTTGACATAATGTCACACAAAACTCCAAAAATGGGCTGAACAAAATTATTATCACCCTTTCAAAATTGTGGATAAATAAGATTGATTAAAAAATGTGATGTTCCTTTAAACTCACCGGGGAAAAGAGAACTGTGTGAGTTCTTAAGAACCAAAATTGTGGAAAAATATCAACAATCTTAAGGTTCCAAGTCCATCTTCATCTCCTATACACAGCATGCCAGAGAACAGATAACCTGAGAAAAAAAATCAGGGGAGGGGCTCATCTTGTATGAGGTCACATTAGGAGCGAAATCCAGTTGGTTTGTTTAAAGCCCAGGCCGATACAAAAATGCAAAATATATAAAAAGCAAGAGTTTTTCCTTTCATTTCTTTGTACAAGAACCCCGTAGAGCCGTCTGACCTGCATAATAGCTGCCCTTTAATTAAGCTGTATCTCCTAATAGATTAGTCAGATGTGTTTAAATTTGTGTTCAATAACGTTGCTAGTTAGAACTATTTTAACTACTGTTAAAACAGTGAGCCGACAGGCTGCCATCGACCTCCGGCACTGTTTATCAGACTGGTTCAGCTCTCATTAATCATCCTGCACCGCTGCCAGATTAAAGATTGCCTTTCGTTCAGGATTTTCACCCCCCTGAGTTGTCCTGAGTAAACTGTGTTGATATTCACCTTGTTAATGCTCGCCTGGAGCTACGAAGTCTTCAAGGCTTCAACAGTATGTTTGACTTCTCCACCTGATCTTGAATGAAAGCGCAGATTTATTAAAGTGGTTTAAAAAGAAATATTTCTGAATATATTTTTTAGGAAAAAAAATAGACTGCTAATCATTTAAAATCATTTCAGAACGTCTTTCAGCTCCATTTGTTAAGGTTCAGAGACCGGTGAGCCTAGTCCTAGTCAGATCTTTACAGTATGTCGGCGGCAGTGGAGTGCAAACAGCGCACAAAACAAGTCATCATATGGTCCTCATATGCTAATACATCTGTTTCACCCCTCAGCAGCAAACACAGTCTGAGCTCATTATGTGCAGTAGTGGTGTTATTGTGCCTTTCAGCTCATCATTTCTTCAGAATACATTCTGGTGTATGGATCTATCATTTTTAAATAGTTCCAATCCTGAATAACTGGTATTAATGAGTGTGTTATTGTGTGTACCCGTCTGCAGTGTTTATATATATATACACATATATACACTGTACTGTGCAGTGATTTCGAGCCACCCCTCATTTCTTCATATTAAATCAAATGATGTAGATTAAATGAAAGAAAGTACCTAAAGATACAATTTAAAGCTTGGTTGTTTCCAGTATGTAACTATTTCAGCAGCGACCTCATTTCCCCTCTCGTCTGTTCCAACCACTCAGCATTCAGCATCGCCAGTATACGAATCACTGTCCTGATCATCTCTCATCATCTGCATCTGTTTCTCACTGGGTCAGGACTTAAATCAGATGGTTTTTAAGCTTGAATGATTCATATGTCACTTAAACAAAAAACAGGTACTGAAAACGAGAGACAAAAAAGTCCTTCGGGACGTCTGGAGAACTCTTCCTCAAGACTACATTTAAAATACAAAGTCTAAAAGTCTGGAGGTTTGGAAGCAAAATATGAAGAAAAGACTTTTGCACAGTACTGCATATACACATTATAGGCTGGTGTTCATCCAGGTTGCGTTCCCACTTCATGCACAGCATCTACTGTAGGAACTGACATGTCAAACGTGTTTATTCAAGATAAATTGATGTAGTGAGTATGTGTACGAGGGTGAGTCGAAAATTATCCGCACTCTGGTAATATTAAATCTTCTGTCTATTAGCGCTTTCCGTTCGAGGCTCCTGTCTCCCCAGTCACTGCTGTGCGGGGCCAGAAATATTGGAACATTATCAGGAAAAAAGGTTCAACAATCAACAGTGCTCGTTACAGTAAGACGCTTATTGAAGAGCTGAAGACTAAACTTTGGATTAAACACAGAGGACTGATATCCAAGGGCATCGGCATCTCACGTTTTTTAGTGGTAAAGCGTCCTCCCTATAGTCCTGATCTCACTCCATCTGACTTTCACCTGTTTGTTCCCCTGAAAGCAGCCCTATGAGGATAAAGATTCACTCCTGATGAAGAAGTGAAGACAGCGGTGCATTCCTGGCTTGCAGCTCAAACTAAAACATTTTTTGATGAGGGAATACGAAAGCTTTTAGAAAGATGGACAAAGTATATTGAAAAGCAAAGGAGATTATTTAAAAAAAAGATTTATTTTTCTTTTCTAAATGTTAATTGAAATGAATTCCACAGGCAGAGTGCAGATATTTTTTGACTCACCCTCGTATAATAGTGGTGTTCCTCTTTGCTGATGCTTACGGTTCTTGCTGTAAGTTTGTACCTAAGAACTGATATATTGTGGGCGGACATGGAGAAGCAGCAAGAGTGAGAGCGAGCTATCAGAGATGACTTTAAAGTACGCGTCCAGATACGGAGCTACAAATAGAAGTCGTATCAGGGTCATTTCAGACATGCATACTGCTTCATACAGACACGGTACCTGGCAGAAATTTGCATTTATTTGACAATCAAACTAAAGTGACTTACCTTATGTCCTTTTCCCATGATTTTGTCCACTCTTGTTCTTGATATGGATTGGATAGTGAAGTAGTGGAGCAGATATTGAATACTGAAGAGGTCATTAACACAGATAGAGTGATGCTAGGAAATTGAGAAATGAGTGTGTGACGGCAGTAACGAAAAAAGAAATGATGTGTGACTGAGAGGAGATAGAATAGAATAAAAGAGAAAGAGAGAGAGAGAGAGGGGGGGAGCATGGGGTTAGACAAAAAAAAACTATGGCTATTGTTCTTAATCACTGTTGTGCTGAATCGATAGGCACTCAAGCATGCTTCATTATCTGTAATGTAACTGAAAGAGCCACCATTAGCAGAGCAGGGTGGGGAAGGGTGTGTGTGTGTGTGTGTGTGAACTAAAGATCACATAGTAGAGAAGGATGTCATAGCAACTTTGATGTGACATTTAGGGAATTCTTCTCTTTTGTACGACGGCTTTACTTTGAACGAGTCGAGGTAACACACACACACACACACACACACACACACACACACACACACACACACACACGCACACACAATGTTCTGCACCGCATGGTTATCAATTATTGTCCATCATCATGGATGTTCTGACCAAAACCCGACACCCTAAACACAACTTGAACTAACAAGTTATTACATAGAAATCATTCATTCAGTTCAATTGAGTTTCATTTATACAGCGATTTTTATAATGGTCATTGTCGCAACTTTAGAGAATCCAAAAATTATGGAAAAGGGTTTGAAAAGTGTGAGGAAATGTGTATAAATCAGAACGATCAGTTTGTTCCTGATGTTTCTCCCGAGTGCGATGGTGCTGAGGGGAAAAACTCGAAAGATTCATGAATTTTATTTATCACATACATGGTTGATCAAGTACAAGAGTAATGAAATGCAATGCACCAAACTCCAGACTGTACAGATTAAATAAAAAAAAAAGGATGTACACAATAAACAAATATAATGAATAGATAAATGAATAAATAAAAGAAAAAATAACTCATTTAAGAAACATAAAATTTAAAAAATAATTAAAAAATAAAACTCAACAGGGAATCCATCCTCATTCGGGTGATAATGGATAGCAGGGATTGATCTGCATCATACTGTGATAAGTAGATATACGGGAGTATTTCAGCAGTTTCAGCTACAGTATAACGGTGGTTCAGAACATGTACTCTCCTAAAAAAAAAAAAAAAAAATTGTCTGACTCTGGGGTCAGACACTTTAAATAGGGTAGTTATTTTAGGTAGAGGACCTGCAGAATGGTGATGTGTACATTTGCAAATGTATTGAATTGAACTTTAGGGGCACTTTAAAGGTCCCGTATTTTACTATTTCTTTAACAAGTTAACACAGGTCTCAGCGCTCCACCAAAGTGTGTGTGTGTGTGTGTGTGTGTGTGTGTTAATATACCAGCTGAATGCATATACACCTCAGATAATGCATTTTTTTAGTCTATACCTCAGACTCCACCTCCGAATACACTGTTTTAGTGTCTATGTAAATTAGCTATTCCTGAGCCACGCCCCTTCAGGGACCATCAGAGTTAAAAAACAAGCCAGGGGAGGGGTAGCTTCTTGTATGAGGTCACAATAGGGGGAAAATAATTTTCTTTACAGTCTCTTATTCATCTGAATGTGTAAAAAAAAATTGTTATTAAATAATTTTGCATAATAGTTTTCCTGTAAAGGTAGTTATTACATGGTTTGTACCCGTGCAGTACATTTTTCTTTTCAGTATCTCTTGTCGAATTGGTATGTCAACTCGCTGTAGAATTCAACAGAAGCTTCCCAAACACTCCAAGTGAGCACCATGTTATTAATCTCTGATGCAGCGCGAGCTGTTGGTGATATGAGTAGCAGTGCGAGGAAATGAAACGAATCTCACAGGAAACCCGCAGACGCCAGTGTCAGCCCTGAGACGCAGTTATTGCCTTCTGAAGTGGCCGTCTTTCTTTCATTTAAAGAGCCACATCATGCATCTTTCTTTGGAAGATTGGTAGCTTCTCGGTTTCAGTTTTGTCTCTATGTTTTCCTGGATTACCTGATGCATCCTCAAATGCGACAGATGCGTATCCGTCTTATTTCCTCCTTCTACAACAGAGTAATTACTCTGTCACATTTCATCCAAACGTACATCATGGCCATGAGTTGTAAAAGGAAGGCAGGGGTATTGTCGTTGGGAAAGAATGACATGTTTTATTCAAGAGCTAAAAAAAATTGTGGAAGGGACGTAGTGTAGGAGCAATTAAACAACCTCTGCATTTATTTGGGGCCATCCAAAAACCAAAATTTATCAAATTTAACCTAGAATTACTGAGTGTTTTATGTTCTCCCTATTTTTCTTCACGGCTTCTGGTTTCCTCCACTTGTGCTTGTGCCCTTCAATGGGGTGGAACCCCATCCAGGTTGTACCCTACATTCTGCTCTACAAGTTCCCTGGGATAGGATCCAGGCCCCCTGCCACCCTTTACAGGAGAAACAGTAGATTGATATTCAGAAATCAGAAAATGTGTGAGGGACAAAACCAGGAAGTACAACAACAACAACAACAAAACAGCAATTTGTTGCAAATTAGAGACTTGGGAACACATGAGGAATATACAAGGTGAAAGACAGGACATCTGAATACAAATGAACCAAAACCAGTGCACATAGCCATAACAAAGAATGATGCACAACACAAACTTAAAACCAAACAGCACTTCTTCATGCTAGCAAGTCCATCATGTGCTGAAAATGAAGAATTAATTTGTTGCGATACATTTGTCGAATGTTTCTAATCATTAGTAAGATGTTTCCATGTTCAACAGTTTGGGGATTTGAACTCCAAACCTTTTGTGTACAGAAACTGCTGAGCTATCTCTTTTGGCATTTATGTCGTCTTCCTCAAATGGACCTTTTTAGTGGCTGGCTAATGAGATCCCAGCGATCACCTGGAGAAGGAGGTGCTCCTGTTTGAAATTGTAAGATTGTGCTGAGTTGCCAAGACGGGGGAAAATTTTGATTCAGCCTTAAGGAGAGCCGCGAGCCAGCTCCCACTGGTTCCCTCTAGCAGCCCAGATCTGATTTAAAGCACTGATGCTTGATTAGAAAGACAAAAAATGGACCCGAGGACATTCATCAAGCCACCGCACTCTCTTCAATCTCCAAGCAAGGCGCGACTCAAACAATCATTCCTCAATGCATAAGACAAATAAGACTCTTCTCTGTCCCGGCACCTAGGTGGTAAAATAAAATTCCCCAGGCTGTCTGAAGAGCTGAGTCACTCCCTGTCTTTAAACAAAGGCCGAAGGTTCATGAATCCATCTGCACAGGATCTGCATTTGCTTACTGTCTTACTCTATGAGGTGAACATTGCTAATGGGCGCTGTTCATCAGCGCTCCTTACAAGCATCTCTCACAACGTCAAGACTGCTTGCTGAACTGGCCATGCATCTCAAAGCCACCAAAGACTTCCTTGATTCACTGTTTAACTAAGATTAATGACCGCCAGACCCGCCATGGCATTAGATGAGGCCTGATTATCTTCAATTCCCTTTTATGTCTTCAAATCAGGTCCTTTATAACTCATGGGAAAGCATTCTGGCAGGAACACAAAGTGAATAGTTTAAGTATGCTTTGAGGTTGCCCTATTTTCTTTTTCTTTTCTTTTTTTGTCTTTTAGATGCAACTTGACACCAACTTCGTAAAAGTATTGCCCTTTACAAAGTGGCATTTGCATGAAGATAGCGTCCAAAACATAGTCGAAGGGAGATCTTTCTTTCTTTTTTTTTTTTTTTTTAAAAAAAGCAAATAGTTTTATCAAAGACTACAGTAGTGGACTCACTTGTAGGACACTCTGGACATAAAATCGAGCCTATGACAAATTTAGTTTTTCATTTTTTATTCAAATCTTACTGATTTTGGCTGATGGCAGCATTGTGGCCTTGTACCTCCAGGGTCGTGGGTTCCATTTCTTCCTCGGGGTCCTTGTATATTCTTCTCCTGCTTGGTGGGTTTCCTCCGGGTACTCTGGTTTCCTCCCACAGTTCAAAGATTAGGCTAACTGGCGTTCCCAAATTGCCCTTTGTGTGTGTGTGTGTGTGTGTGTGTGTGTGTGTGTGTGTGTGTGTGTGTGTGTGTGTGCGCCCTGCACTGGATTGGCACCCTGTCCAGGGTGAACCCTACCTCATGTCTAAAGTCTCCTGGCATAGGCTCCAGGGCCCCTGAGACCCTGTGCAGGATAAGGGGTATGAATGGACGATTTTCAGCCTGACGTTTTCATTTGAAGGTCCCATACTTTAAGGTCTCAGGACTCCCCCAATGTGTGTGTGTGTGTGTGTGTGTGTGTGTGTGTGTGTCTGTTAACGTAAATGAGCTACAGCTGGAACTCTGAGAACAGCAGAATCTGAGCAACAAGAACCAGAGGATGGGCTCTTCTTATATAAGGTCATTAAGACTTAAGATTCGACTTGGGATTTGAACCCAAGACTTTTCCATCAGTAGCCCAAATCCTGGGAGAACTACTTCTTTATCATCTCACCATCTTTCCACCTTTGGTTACTATTTACAGTACTTGATGATTTTTTTTCTCCTGTGGCTCTTCTCACCCACTGGACCTGCATGATCCATCCTGATACTCAATTTTTTGCTTCTTCACTGTCCAATGTCCCCACATAGTTATACGTATATAAACAGTTTATTCCTAAGTCTCAGCCTTGCTTCAAAGGATTCCCACCTAGATTCTGGAGATTTGTACCTCAGTCTGTTCTGTGCTCATCCCTGGACTCTTGTTTACAGAATGTATTCATTCCCAACATCCTTTCAACACACCTATTACTGTTCATTTGTCCTACTGTCCTATTTACACTTTGAATCTTACCATCCGTCACCTGGGAAAAGGATGGGTCCCCTTTTGCATCTTGTTCCTCTCAAGGTTCTTCTTCACGGTGCTGTTGTCTTCGCCTGATTCTATGGAATAAGTGCTTTAGCTGAAATGAGGTGGAGGAAGTTAAGCTAAATCCCAGATGCTCATGTAAAACCCCTCTGGCTCCGGCAACAAGTCCAATATGTATGTAAATGAGAGCTAATCAGTGTTACATGTGTTGAGACTCTCAAATGTGTTAATAGTGTCATTACAGTCTTACCCCTCTCTTTAATTGCTCTCCCCCTCTCTAAGCTATTGCTCTGTATTTCTATCTCTATCTTCCATTTCCCTTGTGAGATCTCACTTTATCTCGTCTCTCATGCGACCACACTCGAGCTTTCTTTTCCTTCTTTTCTGTCTGTTTTTCTCTATGAGCTAGAACAGGTGGAGTATTAATTATGTATTAAAATATACAGAAGCCTAGCCATGATCCACTTCACAGCACACCTTCTCTTGCAATGCACTCCAGCGCTGCCTCTCTAGCCATCTCTCTCTCTTTCTCTCTCGCTCTCTATCAGAAACCCGCCTTCCCTTTTCCATCCACGCTCCGTCTCTCCTTTGCACTTATTCTCTGTCCATCCATGGCTCTCAGAAGTTCAGGGCTGAAGGACTCCATTTCCATACCAGGCACGTCTCCGAGAGTGAAAGGAGCTTTTGTTTCTTGGGCACACTTCCTCCAACAAAGCTCAGCCACCGGAAAGAGAAAAACACTCAAGTAAATGTCCTCAGGTCTTTCATATGTGTGCAAAAGCTCCCAGTTGGGCACTTTTGTGTCCTTATAAAAGATAAAGATTAAGACAAAGTTTTTCCCTCTCTGTCGTCACATTAACAGCATAATAAATCAAGAATAAATGCATCATTTATGTATTTGAAAGTGCTCTACATTGGTTAAAGTGTTTAGCTTAACCTAGAATGGCTCAAACTGCCATAATTCTTTGTGGCATAGGTGCTGTAGATTCAACAAGGTGCAGGAAACATTCCTAAGAGATTTTGTTCCCCATTGACATGACAGCATGATACAGTTCTTTCATATTTGTGGGCTGCAGATAAATTATGTGAATCTACCGCTCCGCCACATCCCAAAGGTGATCTTCTGAGATATGGTGACTCTGGAGACTATGGAGGCCGTTTTAGTATCATCATTGAGAAACCAGTTCGAGATGATTTTACCTTTGTGACACGGTGCGTTATCCTGTGCTTATAAGGGGATGGACATGGTCAGCAACACAATACTCATGTTGACCGGGGCATTTTTAAACCATGCTCAACTCGCACTATGAGGCCATACACACACAGTAAGTTTCTTTAAAATTACAGGGAATGAAAATGCTTAGAATATTACAGGTCCATGAAATAAATTGCAGGATATAAAAATGCTGTCCATTGTTATAAAAGATTTCAAAAAGTGCTTCTAAGTGTGCAGCAACAAAAAAAAGAGAACTTTTGTCCCAAAAAAAGGCTTAATTTTAGCATCAATTGATTCACTTATCTTCACTAACAGCTTCACTGTGTTCCTGAATGCTGCGAATCCAGGGCCAGTCTTGTAAGGCATGAGGCAGGAACGCTGTCTATACCACACCACTAGGGGTCCTCGTTTCCCTTATGACAACTGATTGCAATCACTTCCTCATTGAGAGACACTCTAGGTCACGGATCTTTAACTCCAGTCCTGGAGGGCCAGCGTCCAGCCCAGTTTGTAATTCAAACATCTAAACGCTCACCATCTGTGGCAATTAACAGATTAGTTGAATCAGCTGTGTTTGAGCAGAAGAATCACCAAACTGTGTTGGACACCGGACATCCATCTAGTTTTTCACTTCTACTCCAAGAAGTCTTGCCTTTATTCCTATTCCTATTCACTTTTTTGTGGTGTTTATAATCTTGGATAGTTTTCATTGGCTCGGCATTTGGAATGCTCATGTGAATTATTTTCCCGTGTTTTTGTAATCTTGACCAGGAAACTTTCATTTATCACAGCACACATTTGATAGGACTTTATTTGTTTATGTGTATGTTATGCAATATTAATTCATTCTTTCATTTATTTTCCTTTTGTTTTGTTTTGTTTTTCTGGCAGGGGTCACAGTGAGAATAGTCTAAAAATGTCAGCCAAGACTTTCCTGTATTATCAAATAAAATGACCTGTTTTGGTGCTTGGCATTTGGCAAGGGCAAGAATCTAAGGGATAAAGAGTGTTTATTATAATTGGGGTCTTTGACAAGCATTCTTTTTTTTTTTTTTCAAAGTGACTTACAATTGAGCAGATGCAATGGTGTATGATGTCTAACTCTAAAGCTTAAGGTCCCAACAGTGCCATCTGGCTAAATTTAAACTCTCAACCTTCTCCTTCATGGCACACAGCTTTAACCAGCTTCATCCACCGTCACCATGGATCCTTTGTCAGAACACTACTTGTTCTACTCTATGCTTTTCCCAGATGCCCTTGGTTCTCTTCTTGTCAAGCTCACACATAATCCTAAATTCCATTTGCAGCATGCTTTTATCAGGACCTGCACATGTCCACCCCTAAGGGCCTCCTTGAGGAGCATGGCGTGCTCTTGGGGACAAGCTTTTTTTTTTCTCTGAGTGTCCCACTCAGCTTACTGGAAGAGGCTTTCAGGGAAGGGGTTTGAAAGGATCCAGGCCTTCTTCAATCACTTCCATGGTCTACAAATAGAAGCAGAGACTTCAACCTTCAAGTTACCTCCACTGGTGATTAGGAGAAAGATGGGTGGTGTTCTCCACATGGCCTGTTGTGTTTTTTTTCTTTTTCTTTCTGTGTGCACTATTATCTGTGAACCAAGCTCATAATCACAGAAAGTTGTTTTCCTTTACTTATGCACCTCTTTACCGAGTAAACAGAAAGCGAAATCTCTCACTCTCTGGAAAGCATTGATCCACTAGCAATGGAATAAATGAGTACAGGGAAATAGAGAGAGAAAATGAAATGGGGGAAATTGAGTACAGACAATGAATAGGACTCTCGGCAAAGTAATCCTTTAATTAAATTAGCCAGAGAACAACAAAGATGCCTCTGTTTGTTGTTGATTTTCACCCAAGGTTACTTTCTAGGGCCGTTTTTTGTTCCGTTCTTTAGAGTACCAGCAGATTTCTGAGGTTGCTAGGTAACTAGGATGGGTTTATTTGCCAGTGCCTGGGGTTCTGGGGTAGCTGGCAGGCTGCGGTAGATGTGTGGGGCATTTGGCAAGAATTTACAAATATGTAATGTATTTGTTGAGCTCTGCTTGAAGTGCACTGGTTAATCTTCTTTGGAGCAGTATTTGGTGGCACAGGTGGGTATGAGAGGTATTTCTTGGATTTATCATTTATTTTGAATTGTAGGCAAACAAACATCATTTAGGTCAAATATACTGTAGATGAGAATTAGGGCATGTGGAATCTGGGTCAAAAATGGCCATAATGCAGCCACTACTGTACTGTATTTCATTAAACATTTTACAAGTGCACACTTCCCTAGTTCAACAAGAAACACTGATTAACAAACACCAACTTATCAGTTTAACTACACAAATATATCTATGTACCAAATTACCAAAATATAGCACCAACAAACACCAGTGTTTTTTATCTAAATCCTACAAAGACAACAATTTTCCAGTAGCCACACACACATTTACCATAAAAACATTATAATTCTCCTATAAAACACCAAATTCTTCATCACACATCTACATCCTTCAACTTTTATCTGCCATTCTACATAGACACAGATTATGATCATCTAACATGAATTCGCTACTCCTTACCAACAGAGAACAATCTGGACCAACACACTCCATCCCAATATTTATGCTTCAACACCTTCCAGAATGCTGGTGGTAAGGATTCAACATTCTTGGAACAAAAAAGTGTAAATCCGAATGATAATTTCAGACTCTTAACACTACACATGGGACCGCACAACCGTTCCTGTACTGCACTTGATGGATTGGTGTTTGTTGCATTTGGGTTTTATAATTCTAATGCACATACAGAACAGTACCACATTTACATTTAAGCATTTGGCAGACAGTTTTTAGTTCATTATACGTCTGAGCAGGTAAGCGTTAAGGACCTTGCTCAAGGGCCCAACAGGGACAACTTGGTGGTCGTGGGATTTGAACCTTGGACCTTCTAATCCATAGTCCAATGCCTTAACCAAGCTTTTTTTTTCTTCAAAACTATGAAATAACACATACCGTATGGCATTAGGTAATTAAGTAACAACAACAGCAACAACGACAGTCAGTTGTTATTTTAAGACACGAAGATTCTTGCAAGAACAGTATTGTGTTGAGTACATTTATAAAACCCATCAAGCTCCATGATGAAACTGTCTCTCCTGAAGACCTTCCCAGTAAAGCAAGACCAAAACTGACCTCTGCTGCAGAGGAGAAGTTCATTTAGAGTCACCAGCCTCAGAAATCACCAATTA
>JAOTRS010000047.1:2204427-2214961 GCA_028565755.1 Dinotopterus cunningtoni
ACGGACAATTAGCCTAATCAGCATGTCTTTGGACCGTGGAAGGAAACCAGAGAACCCACCAAGCATGATGAGAACATGCAAACTCCACACACACAGACCCTCAGGAAGGAACCGAACCCAGACCCTGGAAGTACGAGGCTGCTACAGTGCTAACCACTATACCACCGTGCTGCCTATGTGTGTTCCTGTGTTGCTATAATTACAGTTGCCATTAGCTGGCATAAATGAAAGTACAACAGTTGATGAAAGTGTTTGTGTGTGCAAGTGTGTGTGTCCACGGCTTTGGGCGAGAGTGGTGGAGGATGACGGCACCATGACGGGCTTTGACACTCTACATAATACACAGAGCCGATACACACTCCTTCTGACAGCTGTCACTGAGAGGAGGAACGCCTCAACCGGCACACACATGCACACTCTCACTCACTTCTGAATCCTCTTGTAGTATTCAGCACACTGTGTTCCCCTCCACGTTCTAAAGCCATTCCTGTGGGCTTACACTACACACTTAAAGAGACAGCAAACTCATGAGGAAATAAAGCTATTGCTACTCTCTCCTGTCCTAACACTTCCCTTGGCACAATACCTAATAATGAAATAACAGTGCGCGGAAATCCAGAGCATCACTGTCTCAGAAAGATACGTTTCTGGTCATAAAAATTCCACGAGTTTCCATCCTCTGTCATGATTCTCCATCCATCTGTTATCTATACCACTAATCCTGTGTACTATCATGTGGGGAGGGGGTGCGAGGCCATACACGCTGGAGGTGCGACCAAGAGTACGAGGTGTGGTATAGTATATAGACAAAATTTTTGGTTATCCATTAAACATTAAAATGCATAAACATGGACACAGCCAAGGGATGAAGAGAAACACTCAACATTATGCTACCACCACTGAGCTTCACTGAGACGGGTTGGCAGGGTGGTAAAGAAGTGCTGGTTATCTGCCAAATCCAGAGCTTCGTGCCAAGGCCAAAAATCAGATCTGAGCACTTTCGAGTCTTTTGGCAAACGTCAAACAGAATTTCATATGTCTTGCCATTTTTTTGTGTAGATCTGTAATGTTACCAAGCTTTAGTTCCCTTGTGATCAGCTTCAAGTTTAATTAATCTACATGGTCACTGACAGACAGCCTCCTCTCCGCAGTGTTGCCCTTGTGCCACATTTTTCTTTGCGATTTTTTATGAAATGAATGGCTTTAATGATGCTCTGCAGGACATTTGGCTTTAAGTGTGTTTCCCCTGGTGCTTTATCCTGTACTTGTTCTCAGATTTCCTTTGTATCCGTGATTCCGTTTGATTAGGTATGCTCTTTAATGCAATCTGGATTCCTGCAGGGTCAGGTGTATTCACGATATTGAGATCACATGACACTCGATAAGACTCATAGTTGAACTTGATTTAACTTAATGCATTCTGAAGACAGCTGATTACAAAAAAATCTAATTCAGGGCAGCAACAGGGAGTGACGCCGTATGCAATGCAAGCTTTTTTTATTGTTATTAGCAAGTAATTTCGCAATCTCATGCTTTTACGCACTTGTGAGCAAGGGATAGACGGCACGTTGGTGTAGCGGTTGGCACTGTTGCCTTGAACATCCAGGGTTCAGGTTCGATTCCTTCCTTGGTGGTTTGTGTGTGCATAGAATTTGCATGTTCTCCATGTGCTTGGTGGGTTTTCTCTGGGTATGCCGGTTTTCTCCCACAGTCCAAAGACATGCAGATTAGGCTCAATGGTGTTTCCAAATTGCCCGTAGTAACATTCCACGGTTGTAAAATGGGAATTAATACAACGGTGATCACCATTGGCCTCCACGGCCCCTAGTTGGACTACAGAAATTCCTAGATAGATGGATGGATGGAAAGAATGGATCCCCGTTGGTCTGACCTGTTTATAAACTTCCCGAACTTTTGTGCATGCTGATAGGCTTTTCTGCTCAACACGGTTTTAAAGAGTGATGCTAAGAGTACTGTAACTATACACCTTCCAGCTCCAATCTGACACCTTTCCTCTCTGACCACTCAAACCAACAAGGTGTTTCCATGAACAGAGCTGTCAGTCACTCAGTGTTATTCTGTTTTTCACACTATTTTGTGTAAACTCCAGAGACTGCTGTGTGAAAATCTCATGTTTCTCAAAGAATATAAGTGCTGTTCTAGTTTAAAAATGATAATAATTCAGATCAGAAGCAAATGTGCTTAATTATCTTTCTTTTTCTGCTTTTCTCTCTCCAGTCCATCCGGGAGGTGACAGGTTACGTGCTGGTGGCTCTAAATCAGTTTGATTATCTGCCACTTGAGAATCTGCGCATCATTCGAGGTACACGGCTCTACGAGGACCGTTACGCCCTCGCCATCTTCCTCAACTACCGCAAAGACGGGCATTTCGGACTGCGCCAGCTCGGCCTCAAGAACCTCACAGGTACGGCCTTCGGGAATGCATTTTAAAGTAGGAGTTTGTGATTTGCATCGTGAATCTTTAAATATTAAACTAAGGAAATGAAATCACGGCTTCTGCTGGAAAGTTGGCATTTCGGGCTTTTTTTCCTGTCTGTTTGCCGGACGCTTTTGGACTTTCGGATTGCTTGTGGAGCAAATAAGTCTTTGAATGAGGTGAAGGCACATGAATATGTATTTGATATGTGATTGATTTGTTTTCTCATTCCCATGCTGGAGTTTCAGGAAGGGAGGGTGTGCGTGTGTGCGTGTTTGTGTGTGTGTGTGTGTTTAAAAAAAAAAAAAAAAAAAAACAGCCCGCTGAGCTCAGCTGAATAATTGCGTTTAGAATTAGAGCCGTAAAATCCAGGGGCGCTTGTCTAAAGCGAAAATGGCAGAAGCTTGTTTAGAGCTATGAGTCAAGGTCAAACCCGGGAGTATGGGTGACATTGCCTTCGAATGAAAGTGCACACTTCTAGGCTACGCTGTTAGCCAGAGGTATATAAAACAGTTTAATTAGGTCCTGCATTTCACTTCTGCGTTTATTTGGAATTTGGCCTGTGGCTTGCGCTCAGTCGTCATTTTCTCCAACAAATCACATAATTGGACGGACGTGATCCACCATCAATAGGGTCGCGCTCGGGTGTGCTGCTAAAATGTTTCCCTCTGCCGCAAGGCTTTCCATAACCAAACGTAGGAGAATTTGATCGATTTTGAAATGAAATTTTATGTTCCGAGGCAGTTTTGCAAAACCAAGGCTTTTTTTAGTGTAGCATTATTGTGCAGAAAATAACCATCGCCAGATGTACTTCAGAAAATGAGAAGGGATTATGAATACAATCATGCTTGGTTCTGCGTGTGTGTGTGTGTGTGTGTGTTTGTGTGTTGCCATAAGTACAAAGGACAGACAGTAATAAAGCTCTGTAAAGTGAGCCATGCAACTTCACAGTAAGGGAAATATCCCTGAACCTGCTAGAGGCCAGGTCTTCTATAAACTGTGTGCGTGTGTGATTGTGATTGATTTGTCAATCACACACACACACGCACACAGTGTGTGTTTTGTCACATGTATCCAGGCATTTAAAAGGTACGGTAGGACCATAAAAGAATATTTTTAAGTAGAAAAATTTTTCATATACAGTAAATCCATACAGTATACAGCATGTCTCAAAGGTTTTCCATACATAAAGGAATATAACACATTATTTTATTAAATAAAATGATTACAATTTTATTTTAAAAAAGAGCTCTGCATGATTTCATTTGTGTGTGTGTGTATGTCTACTGCTTAGTTAATCAGCAGTACTTCTGAGTTTTTTCTAAGTTTGGCATCAGTGTCTCCCAGGATGAACCTTAATGTTGGTTGAATGTTGTAATAAAGTTGTAACGATGTTGCAATGACTTTCACTATGTTTTTTTTTTTTTTTTTTTTGAAGTTGGAATGCCTTTTGGTAAATAAAATGACGTTGAGATAACGTTGAATGAACGACCCGAGCACAACGTTGCAAATACAAACTCAAAACAACAAAATTGTGACCTTTATCCGGATGAAGCATTTTTGTCGAATAACATTTATTCGCAACGCGTCAGATCACATCCCTGGTCCCTTAAGTTCCTAACAGGGTTTAGAATTCTGATCGGATATCGGGGTGGACACAACAGCTTCCCACACACAACGTGTGTATCTCTTGTCAATCTCTTAGTGTTGTAATGTTATTTCTGTGTTTTATTATCTTTTGGAAATATGACCATGAGGTGCGGCTTCCTTCATATCTATGTGGCTCAGTGGTTAGCACTGTGGCTGCGCACCTCCAGGGTTAAGGTTCGATTCCCACCTTGGGTCTGTGTGCATGGAGTTTACATGTGCTTGGTGGGTTTCCTCCGGGTATTCTGGTTTCCTCGCACAGTCCAAAGACATGCAGATTAAGCTAATTGGTGTTCACAAATTGCCCGTAGTGTGTGTGTGTGTGTGTGTGTGTGGTCATATGCCCAATATTTCCTGGTATTGGCTCCAGGCTTCCTGTGACACTGTATAGGATAAGTAATATAGAAGATTAATTAAAAATGAATATTTATTAGTTAATCTAAATTTTAATTCATTTTTTAATTTAAGGTATGTGATGAAAGGCTCTAACTTGTTACATAGACGATACACACCATTAAACAACTATAAATGGATAAACATTAAAATGTGTGGGTTTTTTTTTTTCTTTCATTTTTTGGAAATAAAATTATATAATAAAATGATCCTAAATTGTTCATATTTATAAGTAGCTGGCTATAAATACACACCACACTCTAGTTTACAGCAGATTTTTTTTTCTTTTCCTGTAGATGTTTGTGTCACACTTTAATCATTTCAATGTAATCACAAATGTATTTCTACAAACCTACAATCTATAAAGTATGATATTAAGTTATGTAAATTAAAAGTGCAAGGCTTTAAATCAGATGCAAAAGTCATAATAATGGGAGGTTTAATTAACCTGCAGGATCAGGCTTGTTGCTTTTTATTTCATGTCCATCTAATGAGCTGGTGGTAAATAAAACTATGCTAACATGAAATCTGGCTGTAGTTACCTTTAAAGTTGTACTTTTAAAATTAGTTATTCCCATCATGGTGGCTTAGTGGTTATTACCATCATCTCGCACCTCCAGGGTCTTGGTTCGAATCCCACCTCGGGGTCTGTGTGTGTAGAGTTTGCATGTTCTCCCCATGCTTGGTGGGTTTCCTCTGGGTACTCTGGTTTCCTCCCACAGTCCAAAGACATGCAGATTAGGTTAATTAGCGTTCCCAATTTGCTCGTAGTGTGTGAATGAGTGTGTGCGTGCATGCATAAGTGAGTGTGTTTCCTGCTAACTTCCTGCTGTGAATGTTAGGTAGCTAGCTGCTGATCATATAGCATACTTCCTAGCAAGCAGGATAAAGAAATCAAATGCTCAGTACTCCATTCTGGGTAAGACGTCATGTATAGCTAAGGAGGCTCTCTCCACCCGTTTTAACTTTTTTGCGTTTTCTTGCACTGCACATATACTCCCTAACTACTTCTTCTGCTTGCACATCCGCTTTAAGCAATGAAATGAAATGTCAAGCTCCCGAAATCTGAACTCTACAGCTATAGTAACGCAATATCCCTCAGCCCCCCTCCCCCAAAATGTTGATTTAACAAACTCGACCTGAGCTAATAAGCTATTGAAACAGAACTTAAGACCACAAGAGCAGTTTAGCCAAAAGGGAAGCTGGTGATGAGAAGTTAATTTGTTTTGTCTTAGCATTTACTCTCAGCCTATTTGCCTTGTCTATGTTTACTGTATATTTAACTCATTTGGCTGTTGATTTAATCTAAAGCAGTTTACAGCTGAGACGAAGTGCAGTCGAGCATTTGAGTCTTGAGTGCCTTGTTCAAAGCCCCAACAGTAACAGTGCTGGGATTTGAACACCAAGATTTAACCCCTTAGTCATCCATTACATCATCCTTTAATTATGGGATTTTTTTTTATATGTGATACATTATTCTCTTCATGCATAACCCAAAGAGGTTTGGGTGTCAGCTGTGGGGATCAAGCTTCAGCATCAGCATCAGATTTCCCATCTGTTTTCAATAGAAATTAGCTACATGTGCTCCAGTGGACAAACTGTAAAAAGGATTAAGGGTTCAATCCAGCAGTAATGTTGCCATAAAGTACTGTAAAGTAGAAGCCACGTCAAGTATTTCTACCTTCAGCAAATAATACTGTGCCCTCATGGGCAGTCCTGGTGATTCTTCCATCCACTTTCTAACTTTTATCCATGTCCTAGTCACATGGGCAGCAGTGGGCAACAGAGATCTATCTAGTCCTCCCCATCTAGTCCTGGGTTTGCCCTGGGGCCTTCTCTCTGTCTGAAATACCTGAAAACTCTCCCTAGGTAGGCGTCCATCCAGGAGGCGTCCTTATTACATACCCAAACCACCTCAGCTGGCTTCTTTCCATGTGAAGGAGCAGCGGCTTTAGTTTGAGCTGCCTGAGCTCCTCACCTTACACCTTAAACGACATGTTAACTATTCAAACTACCAGGTTCAAAGTTCATGACAAAATGAGCTCAAGGTATAGTGGTTGTGTTAATGACATCCAAGCCTTAAAGTCATTTAAAGGATTAGTTGAATGTTTATCAGCCGACCGTGGGAAAAGGTTAGTCAAAAAAAGCCGAGGTGGGAGGTAACTGAGTAAATGTTCTGCATTGCTGTACCTAAATACATATTTCACATATCTGGTAACTGCTTGAATAGTTTTATTAGAGAATGTTTTTTGCTTCCACTCTGCGCAAAAGTACAGCTAACTTCACTATACTACTTTACTATATTTCTGCATGGTGTTGTGTTACATAACCATAGTTGTTGGACTCTTGAAGGGTTGCTACAGCGGACCATCCAGTCCGCACACAACTTGTTCAAATCCCACGACCACCAAGTTGTTCCTGTTGGGCCTCAGATGCATAATGAGATTAAAAATATGTACGTTGCTCTGGATAAGGGCGTCTGCCAAATGCCTAAATGTAAATTCAGAAGCAGAGAAAGAATGAATTTCTGCTAATATAAGACCTGTATTTTAAAACGTAAGTAAATTTGAAGATGAGTACTTTTGTACTTTTACTCAAGTACAACAGTTAGTGGAGGACTTTTACTTTTACTTAAGTAATATTTGCCCTAGGGAATCTTTACTTTTATATCAGTACAGGATTTATGTACTCTGGGTTTTTCTTGGCCATGTAACACCCTCAAGTGAAGTCTAGATGTTTCGAGTGAAATATTAGAAACAAATCAGGCCCTTTCCAAACAAAAGCAAGAAGGCTTGAAGTAAGGTTGAAGTGAACTTTTAGGAACGATAGCAGCAAGCAGTTTTCCACCATGAGATGGGGCACGTCTCTGTCTTCTCCATCACTGTCTTAGTGTTTACAAAAAATGCTTATTCATCGGACATTCTCACATCCCACTAGCGACTGTTTTCCGCTGCTTATTCGTGCATGCTGGGTCAGGGATACGTAATGAAATGTCAAGTCAGGTCTAAGTTTGTTGCACTTCTGACATGAAACGCAAGCCGATAATTATATAAAGGTCTGTGTGGGAAAGGGGCTTTGAGCTTTGACTGAAGATCAAATCAGGCTGTAAAGAAACTGCTGAGCTGCACAGCCATTTTTATCCAGTGTTTTCGTTACCGTGCTGGGTTTCTGTTTCCGACGTGATGCTTAGCCAGAGGCTCTTCTACACCTGCCGTCCTGCGCAAAAGCATAAAATCTCCTAGTTCTTATCACGCTCCTTTGTCCTGGAACAGAAGCCCGCTAAATTGACCCGCTCAAGGTGCAAAGCGTGCCTTAACCATTTTTTATAATTTCTCCAGATTCATACTGAGTCATTTTGCAAACTGTGTCATTATTCTTCAAGAAGGTTTTTTTTTTGGGAGGGATTTTAGCTTAAGATCTATAAGTGCTCTTTATTGCAGCTGCAGTGGTACCCCTTATTTTTTTTCAGTTTCTTTGAAAATTCACACCAACCTGACTCACCTCTACTGCTCATTCTGCACTTTTCTTCACCTCCTGAACACTGTTATTCTCCACATCCATTACTGAGACTGGAAAAGCCAGAGTTAAGTACCCAGGCTGTGAGTTTTTTTTTTTTTTCTTACCCATGCAGCTTTGCTCGTTCTTCACTGAGACGCATGCTGATTGGGTCATCGAATGGTCTGGCACAACTCCGTCTTCTTCCTCAGTCGGATCCAAAATGGCAGCAGCAGCTGGGGTTGTTGTTTATTAGGCGTCTGCATGAGATAGGAGAGGAAGTGCAAACACATGGTGCTGTTAGGATTTCATTAGAAAATATAAAGGAGGGACGTGAGGTAAGGACAGAGATGAGTTTTGTGTTCTTCAATGTGGAAAACTGGCAAAAAATGTATATTTATCTCAAACTTGATGATTTTATATTACAAGAAAAAACATGGAGGAGTTGTCGCTGTCGATAATGTTAGTGCTATATCCGCTCACCTGTCAGCTGTCATGCGATGAATAATGTTCCTTTTGTTCTCACCCTAATTTGCTTCTTCTGAGACACATCAAGCAAGTCAGTTACATCGTTACAACAGCAAAAAAGGAAGAAAGAGAAAAAGAAGTTGTTACTTTCTCCTTCTTCTTCTTCTTCTCGCTGCTCCTGTTAGAGGTCGCCACAGCGGACCATTTGTCTCCATCTACTGTAACTCTGTCTACCACATCTTCTCTTGTCCCTCCAACCTCCTGCATGTCCTCCATCACCACATCCATAAATAAACCTCTCCTCCTGATATATAGCCCTCATCCCTCCTCTGCAAACATCCAAACCATCTTAATCTGGTCTCTCTAACTTTGTCCCCAACCTGCACAGTTCCTCTAATATACTCATTCCTAATCTTGTCCAGTCTTGTCGCTCCCAAAGCGAAACCGCAGCATCTTTAGCTCTGCCACCTCCGGTTCTGACGTCTCCAAATTGCATGACATCACTGCTGGTCTGACTACCATGCTGTAAACTTTCCCTTTCACTCTTACCTTTCTGCCACAGATCACTCCTGCTGCTCTTCTCCACCTGTTCCACCCTGCCTGCCCTCTCTTTTTCACTTCTCTATCACTTTCCCGATTGCTTTGGATAGCTGACACTAAGTATTTACGTAAACTCCCCCCACCTTTCCATACCTCTACTCTAACTTGAAGCTGCACCTTTCCCCCACTTGCTTCTAGTCTTGCTCCTACTCACCTTCATGTCTCTTCTCTCCACTGCATCCTGCCACCTCAACCATCTTTTGGGATAAATCCCGCCTTCTGCATTGGGATTGGTTACAAGGATTGGTTCAAGTCTCGGCTGTGATTGGTTGAATGCTTTACTATGCATGAAATGCGAAGCCGATCAGTTCTCCTTCTTCATCCACAGACCCAGAAAACAAACGAGCAAAGGTTTGTCATTCTGATCACACTATTTAGTCAGAATATTCCGGCTGAGGTTTTATTCAGATTATTAGTGGAATATTAGAGTTCGTGTACACTCATACACACACCTGCTGAAGATTTCTTCCCGAAAAAACAAAAATTTAACACCTTCTGACCGATCAAGAATTCGAAAGCGCTCTGGTCTTATTGTTAGTTAAGCATCAGCTGATTTACACAAAGCAGACGAATGAGAACTTTATACAGTAGATGTGGCATAAAAATAGTAATGGAATGAAAAGTTACAGATCCTGAACACTGGACGCTCATGTTTTTTTGTAAATCTTACTCACTGAGTGTGCAGGGGATTTTAGTGGAATACCCACTAATCACTGAAATCACATACACACTTCCTCTTCTCCGACAAACATCAGAAGCGTAACAGGCGAAGAGAGAGAGAGGGAGACGAGGAGGCTTTGAATTAGAACACGGCCCCTTATTATTATCTAAGAGTGTGTGTTTCCTCTTTTTCTTCTTCTTCTTTTCCCCACACGCTGAGTTTTGCCAAGTTGAAGAGACTCGGGCCGAGGCACTGAATAATTCAAGCTCTGTGGATTGTTCCGCTTAGCCAGTCCCTCCTGTGGATGCCAGCGGGCGACAATGTAACCCAAAATGCCAGGCTGGATGGCGAGCGTCACGTCACTGATGACCTGAAGTGAGCGTTTCACGCAGTAATAGTGGACAATGGAGCTCTATAATGCAGAAATGCAGAAATGAGACGGGGCTCGGGGCGGCGAGGGGGAATGTTTCAAATACCAGCCATGCCCACAGGGAAGAAGTGTGCTTGCACACACACATACACACACATGCTTTCTTCTGTTCTTTTTCTCTCTCTTCTCGTGCCATTTTCTTACCCTTTCCTTTACTGTGCTTGCTCTCTTTTTTTTTTTCGCTCTTTTTGTGTGTTTTGTCAAGATTTGATGCTGTTTGCTTTGGAAAGTGTGCTCCCTTTTCCCGTTATGTATAGCTCCTGCTGTATCCTCGTGTACCTGTGTGTGTTTGTGTGTTTATGTTTGTGTGTGTGTTTGTGTGTGTGTATGTGTGTAATGTAGGAACAGGTAAATGGCAGCAGTTGGCAGAAGAAGTAACTGTCAGCCGAATGCTGAACCCACT
>JAOTRS010000047.1:2227379-2242229 GCA_028565755.1 Dinotopterus cunningtoni
ACCTATCTATACTTTTATTATTTTCAGTATAAACTCTCCATACTTTTTCAACTTATGTGTATATGAGCTTTTTGTACAGTATTGTGCAAAAGTATTGACCCCCCCATTTCTTCATATCAAATGAAATTAAATAATGTACATTAAATAAAAGAAATGGGAACAAACGCTTGACTGCGACAGGCTGCAAAGTGCCTAAATATACAACAAAAATGTTTGATTGTTTATGGAACAGCCTCAGCAGCGACCTCGTTTCCCCTCTTGTCTGTTCCAACCACTCAGCGTTCAGCATCAGCAGTTACTAATCACCGTCTGATCATCTGTCATCATCTGCACCTGTTTCTCACTGGGTCAGGACTTAAATTAGATGGTTTTTTTATGCTTGAATGATTCATAGGTCACTGTTCCTCAAGTCACTGTGTTGTTTAACAAATGAGCAACATTCCTCTGAATCTGGTCAGGTACAAGGAGCCTGGAGAACTGTTCCTCAAGACTACATTAAACATACAAGAAAGTCCGGAGCTTTGGAAGCAAAATATAAAGAAATAATGGAGGGTCAAGACTTTTGCACAGCACTGCATATCACAATCAATATGTAAACCTAATCATCACTTAATCAGTGTTGATAATTCCACTTTTGGTTGATAAATCCTAAGAAATTATTAGTTTAATTTTTAGTTAACAAAAAAAATCTAAAAGGAGATCGAGAGCATATGTGTGTCTCGCTATACCGTAAAAAACTAAATGCTTTAGAATGGACATGACCTTAAAATCTTGGTAAAAAGTTGATTTGGAGTGGAAGTGTCTCAGCAAGATCTGACAGTCACTAGCAGAAGATTAACGTCTTTTTTTTTTTTTTTTTACTTGGATGAAGATGAAAGCAAGTAAAAGATGGAAAGAGCAAAAAAAGGAAAAAAAGAAAAGGAAGAAAGAAACAAAGCCTTGGGAAATAAAGTTAAAAAGTGGAAGAATTCTTTTTCAAGGACCATGCTGTATGGTTTGGAGAATATTTAAATAAAAAGAGAGAGAGAGAAGAGAGAGAGAGAGAGAGCTGTGTGAAGATCAAATGAAGAGAGTAGAACTTACTGCCTCGCTCGCCAAGCCGAGTACACTGGAGGAACTGCGCTCATTAATAATGGATTCAGTGTCATCATTAAGAATTTGAATGATTAAAATATAACTCCTGGCTTCAAACACTGTTCTCAGACATGGGAATAAGAGAGAGCAAAGGGGCTCGTGTTTAAACTATGACTCAATTCTTCACTTACGGTAAAAAGTACAACTGAAAAAAAAAAAAAAAAGAAATCTGGGGAAGAACAGGAGGGAGAAAGTGGCGTAAAGCGAAGCTCAGGCGGCGCCGTCCTGAATTTGACAGAAATAAAATGGAACAGTTACGTGAGGGCGCTAAAGTTTCAGACGGCAAGATCACAGCCGGGCGAATACAAACACGCTTATGAATATAAATATTTTTTATGGCTAACTTTTATGTACAAGTAGACTCGCTAAGCAGCTTGCCCTCGAACCGTGTCCCGAACATGATGTAAAAAATAACAGTCAGGAGCCGATAGGGACGGAACAAATCCCTCTACCACATGAGAAGATTGACAGAGTGAGAGTGAACATGTGGAGCGAGAGGAAGCCTGGACAAGGCCGTGTGAAGGAGCCGTTACTATGGAAACAGTGACGCGTCAGGACGAGCGCACGCGTATGCAGTGTACTGTAAATCTGCACTACTGCAGAGCTGCTGTTCAGTTCATCTACACCTTCTGACCAACCAGAGTCTAGCTTTCTGTCTTTCTTTCTTTTGTTCTTTCTTCTGTTTTTTTTATTCCTTCCTCCGTTTCTTTCTATTCTCTCTTTCTTTCTTGGTTTCTTCCTTCATTTCTTTCTTCTGTTTTCTCTTTCTTTCTTCCTTTCTTTCTTGATTCCTTTCCGCATTTATTTATTTACTTCTATTCTTTCTTTCTCGATTCCTTTCTTTTATCTTTTGTTCTTAATTTCTTTCTGTTTCCTTCTTTCTTTCTATTTTTTCAATTTCTTTCTCCACGTCTTTCTTTTTTCCTTTTTTTCTTTCTTCTATTCTTTCTTTTTTGTATCCTTCCTCCCTTTCTTTCTTTCCGTCTTCTGTTTTTTCTTCTATGCTTTTTTTAATTTATTCCTTTATTCCTTAATCTTTCTCTTTCTTCTTTTTTCTTTTTCACTCCCTTACTTTTTCTTCTTTCCTTCCTTCATTTCTTTTTTCTTCTTTTCTTTCTTGCTCATTTCATTTATTCTTTCTTCTTTCCTTTTTCCTTTCCTTCCTTCCTTCCTTCCTTCCTTCCTTTCTTCCTCTCCATAATTTTACTTTATCATGTGTTCACTGTTTATTTGTGTTTTTTTCTTTTCCTCATTTCATTCATGCTAATTCATTCATCCCTGCTTTGGGCTGCTTCCCATCATTCCTGAATCTTTCACTGAAGCGTGCTGAACTGGCCCAAACTGAAATTCTAGATGATTCTGGGTGACTCATTGACTCTGTGACTCTGTGACTCAGTGACTCAGTGCCTTAAATCGTCTACAAATTGGCAGCATTTATGAAATTTCCAGTCTGTGAACCACAATAATAATGCTTTCTTGGTGAATGTGGTAAAACCCCCTTACCTGTTTTATTAATTTGTCTCAGGCTTACATGCCGTGTGTGTGTGTGTGTGTGTGTGTGTCTCAAACCTGATACCTGATTCTGATGGTTACAGTTCAGGGTTATATCCTGACTCAGCTCTGAGCTGAAATAAAACATCAGAGCAGGGCTCGTGAGACGGATCCATGCAGCGGCCATGTTTGGATCCATGTATCGATTTATTGACATTAAAATTCCTCTCGTCACAAATTAGCTTATAACAATACTCTGGAATCCACTCACTTCACTACAATATCACTATAGCCAGAGGTGAGAGAGGCGGGGCTACAGAAACACACACACACACACACACACACACACAGACAAACAAAGACAAATACAAACTCACTCACACTTACGCTGAAGCTGCACATTGTTCTACTTACTCTCTCAACATTCACACACACACACACACACACACACACACACACACACATACACACTCATGCATTCACAGTATACACAAAAGCTTGTATCTTTATTTGTCATTGGAAAACATCTTAAGCCTGCACTAAGCTTAAACTTACGCACTTTGCACAGCCACGTGCATCCATCGCTCCTAACTTGCAGAACCTAAGACTTTTCAAAACCCATCCAAATACACACACGTACACACACACACACACACACACAAAAAACACCCTGATTTTTCTAATCCTCATGGATCGGCAGCTGGCTGTTTCAGCATTCAGCTCTCTGAAACTCTGCTGACCGGCTGACCGATGACCTCGTCCCGGGACGCGACCCCGTCACAGAGGACCGATTGGTGTTCAGGCGCTCCACAGGCCGACCGTGAGCGAGTTTCTTCTTTAGCCTTGGAGTAAATCTCAGCCTCCCAGACCTCATTGAAATGCAGCGGCGAGGGCCGGCAATCCCACAGGTCGCACGCTTCCCAAAACGTCCCTCGACAGCTAGCGCTCGTCCCCCCCCCCTCTCTTTCTCTCTCTCTCTCTTTCTCTCTCTCTTCCACTGTTTCTGCTCCCTCTCCCGTTTGTTTCCTTGTTGTGCAGATCGTGCAGCTTGACTGAGGCATTGTGTGCTTCAATAGCCGCTAGACATGCTAGGTGAAGAGCGCTCTCGAAAGCGGCGCCTTTTTGTTAAGCGTTTCTTAAGTTAACTCCCAACTGAGGTCTGGCTTGGAACCCACTCTTTCTTTTCAGCGAGATTGAAAACATCAATCTCTCGATCAGATCAAGAAAAACATGATGCGTTATTGACGACAACAAGTTATTGAGGGCTGATTGAGTTACTTTCTCCCAAATCAGAAGATCAGGCTTAATGCGGCATTAATGTTTCCTACTTGGGAAGTGGTGATGGAGAGGAATTTCAAACCAGCTAGTTAACTAAATCTGACATCTTTTGGTAGTTAAATTTGTGCTTGTTAAGTGAAGAATATAACCACATCACAGTGCAGCCAATCACGATGTAGAGCTGATTACTTTCCAATCGTGTCACAGCCCTTAGGTGTTTTTCTTTTGTATGACCACGTCAATTCACCAGATATAAAGAGCAAAGCATTATAAATGTGTTTATCACACATGTATTATATAACAATTTATATCTACATAATGTATATTTGCAAAACACTTTTGAAGCATCTCAAGAGTGTGTTAAGTCGCATCCTAACATTGCATGAGCAGCAGCTCACATGACAGACTATGTCCTTCCTGATTGGTAGGTGTCTCCATGATGTAAAATCGCTAGTGACGGGAATCGCCAAAAACCAGGCAATGCGATATCATTCGATTTGCATTGCGATTTTGTAACTATCATAATTTTACAAATATCCCGATTCAATATTATTATTATTATTTTTTTTTTTATTTTGTTTTAATTCTAATTTAACCTATAATCAAATAACTCACTCCTTCCACACAGGATGCTGTGCTGAAATTGTTGGAGCATACCACCTGCAGGATTCTAGATGAATGGCAACATTTTGCCACTTCAAACACAAACATAAATCCAAAAAAAAAAAAATAAATAAAATAAAAATGATTCTGGAGTTATCGTGACGATATCAGAATCGCCACACAGATGAATCACTTCATACATAATACATAACTGATGCATAACTGAAATATTTTTTTTACCGTCTCTAGAGAGCGCTCTAACTGAGAGACAATAAAATAAAATACCCACTCAACAAACGAACAAATAAACAAACAAACAAACAAAAACACATGCACAGCTTGTCCCAAAGCGTAAACATCTCAGTTTTTATTTTCAACAGCAATTTTTCCTTGTGTTTTTATTCTTTTATTTTTTTTTTATTAGGCTTGGATAATAAGTAGTATACAGTAAACACAATAAACAATAATTCCACACTGACTGGAAACCAGTCAGATTCCAGAATTCAACAGTGGTATAAAATTAACTCAAATAAAAGATCCACTTCTACTGATCTTCTTTTCTCCACCATGGTGATAAGATAAAGGTCACCACTAAGTCGGAGGCTGGTGGAAAAGAAAAGCAGTTTATCTCTTATATCAGACGTCCCCTTTAATGTATTTATCTTGTCTTTGGTTTTTATTTCCAATAAACATCCAAATGCTTCCTGCTGTTGAGAAATCTGTAAGACTTTAATCATATAGAGTGCCAAAAAAATGTATACACACTTCAGGAAAAGAAAAAGTTTATAGCTATACATTATATATTGGTGTATATACAGTATATATATAATATATAGGAAACAATTGTGTGAGTGATGAATGAGTTGAATCAGCTTGTTTTAATTACATTTGCCACAATGAAGGAGCCGGCAATCCGAGGAGGCAGGGTGGCATTATGGGTAATGGTCTACGATGTTCAGGACATCATACAATATCTAACCATATACATACAATATGCACATACACAGTATGTTAGTCCACGTTACGTATTTTTCCGTGCTAAAATATCGATCCCTTTTAACTGCAGTTCCAGGATTCTTCGCTGACCTTGCCGAGCTTTTATTTCACACACTCGCCGTGACATTTTCCCTCATAACATTTGCCAATAAAGCCTCCTCTCCATGGACTGAAAAGGATCTTATTTTTCACCTCCGTCATTTTATTTGGTGTTACTTTTTTATTTGTGTCAACCTTGGCGGGATTTGTATGAGATTTATTTCCCGGCGTCTGCTGTCTTGTGTATTTATTTTTCTCCTGTTATTCGTTTTCAGGAGTTATTACCGTCTTTGTCCTTCCGCTGCCTGTAGGCGCGCTTGAGCCCCAATGACATGTCGAAACGTTGTGAAGAGGGTCCTTGGTCCAGATATATTTGAGCGGCTGAACCTGATGCACGCAGTCCAGCATCCAGCATGTCATAGGCGTTCTCCCATCACGGCCCGTCATATATATATCAGCCACATCTATTGACGTTCCCATGGGCTCCGTCCTGCCACGGTCACTCATGCTTGAATGTCGGCATCGTCTCGTTAAAAATGCATTCATACAGTGCGTCGCTGTGAGGGTCGCTGGTTTTCTCACCTCTATGCCTTGCACATCCACATCCACATCCACACGTGGGCATTTTCCAGTATTCCCAGTGGAGCTATGGTCTTAAAAAGGCATTCGCCACAGTTAAACGAGTGCCGTTGTTCTTTTCAGGTCAGTAGTTAAAAACATAAAAGTGCAATTACATTATAATGGAGTCTGCCTGGGTTTTATTCCTAGCAAAGTCGTGAGGGGGGAGAAAAGGAACCAGAGCCACCTCTAGCTCTACTCCTGCAGATTTATGAGAGGCGATCTCTCCTCTGACCTTGGGTGAGATATTATTGGAAAGACAATCGTTTACTGCCTCAGCGCCGGGACTAAGATTAGGCCCACGACGCGTTTCCATTTCACGCTCTCCTTATTTAAATGTGCAACACTAACGCTGATGGGTTTACGGTTTTAATGTTTTTATGAGGCTGTTGATGTCAATCTGGCTTGCTCCCGATGATAGGACGATGGCTGAATGTGTCATTGAACAGCGCTGTGTAAGCTTGCAAATTGATTACGCTGCTGTTTTTAAAGTGCCGGTGTTGCGTCAGGTTTTAGTCATGTGTGATTCATTCATTTTAATCTCACGCTTCCGTTCATTTTCTACACCACTTATCCTGTGTACAGGGTCTCTGAAAGCCTGGATCCTATTCCAGGAGACTTCGGTCATGAAGTAGAGACACACACATGCACACAGACATGCACACACACTGTAGGCAGTTTGGGAACACCAATCAGCCTAACCTGCATGTCTTTGGACTGTAGGAGGAAACCAGAGTACTTAAAGGAAAACCAACAAGCACGGGGAGAACATGCAAACTCCACACACGCACACACACCCAAGGTGGGAATCGAACCCTCAACCCTGGAGATGTGAGGCCACAGGGTTAACCACTATGCGGCCAAAGGTTATGGACATATTTCCAAATTTGTCAGTAACCTTTGCCCTTTCTTTGTGCACATGATTTGGCCAAATGACCCAGCAGTACCATTAAATGTTTCTGACACATGTATTGTGTTAAGTGCATTTGTAAAACCCATCAAGCACCATGATGAAACTGTCTTTCATGAAGACCTTCCCAGGAAAGCAAGACCAAAACTTACCTCTGCTGCAGAGGAGAAGTTCATTGAGTTACCAGCCTCAAAAATCACTAATTAACAAACAGCACCTCAGATTAGAGCCGTTATGAAGATTTACAGAGCAGTAGTAGCAGATACATCTCAATATCAACTGTTCAAAGGAGATTATTGTGTGTTTTGGATAAACAGTAGGTTACCGATTGGAGGATTGGGGGTTCAAGTCCCAGCGCTGCCAAGTTGCCACTGTTGAGACCTTGAGCAAGGCCATAATTATCCTAATTTCGGAAAATCCTCTACGATACAGAGTTCACAGTCCAAAACATCTCTGAGACAAAATGGCTTCCGTTCAAGCATGCAGTAAACACCATATAGCATTGTTTTCCCGGATTTCTTTTAAACTTAGTCAGCTGACCCCGCTGTGTCAACAGGATTCCCGTCTCGATTTGAAGGTGCAGTCATGAGAGAGTATAATGCGGAACCAAAACACCAAACCTGTGTGTCTGTTTTTTTTTTTGTTTTTTTTTTTATTTTATTTTATGCTTTAAATTGTATATTTGTGTCAAAGATGTTTAAGACTCACTTTGTCAGACTTATGAACGAATCTGACTTACGAACGTGCTCCCGCAACGGAACTTGTTTGTAAGTCAGGGTTGCGTTTGTAAGTCGTTCGTAAGTCAGATTCATTCATAAGTCTGACCATGTGAGTCTTAAACACTTTTGACACCTTTGACACGGTTAAGGTCTTATACGGCGGCACGGTGGTGTTTAGAACACACCTCCAGGGTTGGGGTTCGATTTCCGCCTCAGGTCTGTGTGATAGAGTTTGCATGTTCTCCCTGTGCTTGGTGGATTTCCTCTGGGTACTCCGGTTTACTCACACATTCCAAAGACATGCAGGTTAGGCTTACTGGCGTTCTCAAATTGCCCGTAGTGTGTGAATGTGCGTGTGAATGTTGACCGGAGGTCCTACCACGGTCATAAAAATGGGAATAAATGCAATGATCACCACTGCCCTCTAATAAATATTACAGAAGTTGCAGATGAAAAATACTAAATAAACCTTTCTGTTATGTAAAATGTTTAAAGGCCAAAGTATATTATCATCCAGGTGGATGATTGTCCTGGTACAATGACTGATCATGGTCATGGAAGAGGTGAGGGTTGTGTGTGAGGGGGTACATTGTGCAGGGAAGGAGTCAGGACTGCATTCAGGGAGTTTGCAGCTAAAAGTAAACTATTGTTTATGGTAGATTTGCCATCTAATAATCCCTCTTTCTCACAGATCAGCAAATATAACTGCTGTGCCAATATGGAGTGTGTGTGCTGTCACTCAGCTTTTCATCAAAGAAAGAGCAAATGGATTTGAGCTCATATACTGGATACACTCCTACACACTCTTAAGACTCCCATACCTTCATCCAATTTTTTCATGGTCATGCCTGTTATGGATAATTATTCATCAGCAAGTTTTTTCTCAGCTCCCTGCTTAACTTTTTTTTTTTTTTCTTTTTAAATCTCACATCTCCTAGGTAACACAGTGGAGGAAAAAAACCCAGAACTACATGACACAAAGCTTGGGGTTTGATGGATGGGAAGCGGATCTTGTGTTTTGTCTGACTGTGGCGGTAGGACTTGGCACAGGCTCTCGTATCATTCCTCATCCAGCATGCCAGGGTCACTAAGCCAACACTGCCAAACAGCTGATAGTGACTGGCACGTTAATGTGAAGGGTTTGAGAAGTGCTGCTCATGTACCAAATATGCAGTTATAAATGAGCATTCATTATTGGGTAGGACTGTAATTATTCAGTTTAGAGCTTCAGTGTTTATAATTTATATCACTTTATATGCTGATAAGCTGAAGATAGAGTTTATAGGATAAGATATGAAGGAATCAGGAATATTTCTGGGGTGTTTGATTTATTATGAGAGATGCAGACCTACCTGTTAAGACTCTGGGATGCTGATCTGAGGGTCAAGAGTTCAAGCCCTGGTTAACCCAATGCCCATGTAAGTGTTGATAGTAGAAGTGAGATCCATAGATGTAAAGCGTCATCTGATCCGAAAATGGTGTAGAGTGGACAGTAAAAGGTCAAACCGAGATCAGGATGTTTGGAAAGCTGACCAAGAACCGTGGCCTACCCTCACTTGATAAGAAGGCACTATGCATAAAAGGGTTTACCCTTTTTTTTTTTTTTTATAATTGTATAAAATAAAAAATATAGTACATGACACAGAGACATAATTTCAGCAGTGCTACAACCTACATTTAGAACTCATATAACCATGCTTTCTTCTTATCCTGTCATATCCATCTGTCCATCTAGGAACCTCTGTAGTCCAACTAGGGGCCGTGGAGGCTAGTGGTTATCATTGTATTTATTCCCATTTTACGACCATGGTGGAAGCTCTAGTCAACATTCACACACTCATTCACACACTACGGGCAATTTGGGAATGTCAATTAGTCTAATCTGCATGTCTTTGGACTATGGGAGGAAACCAGAGCACCCGGAGGAAACCCATCAAGCACGGGAATCGAACCCAGATCCTGGAGGTGCTGCCTTCCTGTCATATACTGTATATATACTCTTGTTACTCGTACTGTACATCACACTGAACCTTGTTCCCAATACGTTTTTAAAAAAGTAAGGATTTGTACCTCTCAGAAACGCAATATTGTCTCCCTTGATGTGGAACTATCACACTTTTTTGAGTGGTATCCTGGTGAGGATGTGATCAAAGCAAGATGCAGGAACAACTTGTCCAGTTCATTAACATACTACAAGCATGGAGCAGATGGGAAAGACTGGATTGCGTTTGGACCGAGTTGTCATTGTAGTGTCACTGTGTTGTTGCTACGTCAATGGAGTTCTCACAGCGCCCTCTTCATAGCGGCTTGTGCTATGACCATGCCACATTGTAGAAAACTGAAGAAGACATTAAGTTCATATAATGTTTCTTTGGTACCAACACGCCGGACGCAATGACGAGCGCTTGATATGCGCTTGGTAAGAGCATGGTGTGATCTGATCGAACATACTGTAAGAATAATTGTACCTTAAATCTTATTGGACCTGGATCATGAGTGTGATAGGAAATTAGTGACAACATGATACTGTAGATGGATTGAGAAGCTGACAGGGACACAGCTAGTAAGTACATAGTCTGAACTCAAGAAATATACATTTTTCCATTTTGACTTCGTTCCCGTAGCATTCTTCAATATTTTTAGGTTGCAGTGGAAACCTCCTGGTCTTTGTCACAGTGTGACAGGGAGCTTAATTGTAAATAGAAGTAGCAGAAATTGTTCCGGTGCTGGTACGTTTTGCCAATGTGCTGATGAATCTTGAATCTTGAAGCATGTTTGTTGTGTTAGCTGGTTAACGTTCGCGCCAATTCCATTCTCTCTACAACTAGACAATTTTCTCATTGGAACCGGTCAGGCCACACCAATCATCACAATCAACAACTGCAGCGGTCACTACACACCTGCAAGACGTAAACTAGGATCGAATTGTCACTTTTAAATGTAAAAATAATGCCATGGATGAGCATACTGGTTTATTATTATAAAGTGCTATGGAACCTACAGTACTGCAGTGGTAGGGAGTGTGATTTAGTGCTAAATAACACAGCAGTCAATACCGTATCATCTCCCACAACTGTCGATATGTGGCTACCTCACATATCGACAGTACTCACACACTACGTGATATGTTCTAATGATAAAAACACTCTACTGCACATGAGCTGGAATATTACTGGATATTGGTAATGGAGGCTGACAAAAAAAAGGAAAGGAACGGAGCTTTTGGAATGTGTGTGTGTGTGTGTGTGTGTGTGTGTGTGTGTGCACTGTTGTCAGCTAATCATTAGGCAGTCAGAGTGCATAGCAGGGAGTTATGGGTAATTTATGCTCCTCTAGTGAATAGGTCTTACTTACTGGCTGTGTAATGTGGTGTGTGCAGTAGATTTTAGTATCAGTGTTATATTAGTGTTGGTGATCGCTCCCTCAGGGCAGAACACAATCCACCTGTTTTCTTTTACTTTACATATCTCTTTTATTTAAATACTTCCTATTAAAGAAAAACTCTACTTCTCACCCTGCTGATTAGATGCCTTTGTTTCTCAAAAGATATTGAATGCTGTACATTTAGACATTACCTTTAAACCTAGACGTTTGTTTTCGGGAAGTGAAAGGAAAGCTAAGAACCTAGATGAAAATGGATATAATAATAATAATAATAATAATAATAATAATAATAATAATGCGTTCAAGTCAAACTGGAACATCATGAAATGTCTGGTGAATGAAGGCGTTAAAGCGATTGACGTTTCCAAAAGACTTCGAGCATATTACGATGATGACTCTTAGCCGCAGTAAAACATTTGAACTGTGCAAACGTTTTTTTAAAGAAAGCCGTATGTCTGTGAATGACGATCCCAGTTGAGGTGGCTCAAAGCTCACTGCAGTTCGCATGAACGTTCAGCGAGTGGAACGCCTGATCCTTGTCGCTAGTTGTGGAAGAGAGCCATCTGTCTGTGGGAACTGTACTGTACACACTCATTTACCAACACCACTTGCACAATACAGGAACTCGGCTGGGAGTTATTGCCACATCCCCGTACTGAGAAAACCTTCTACCTTGATGGTGTCCATCACTAGTGAAACACTGGGATAAGTGCATTAGTGTAGCAGGGGATTATATAGAGAAATAAAGGAAGTTTTTAACTCTCACAATTGTGTTCTGTTATTCTGCAAAAAAAGTCAAAAGTCCTGGTCTGACTTGATTTGTCCTCATAGTACAGCACTGGACATTATCCATCAGTGGTTTTGGCAGAGTTCTGCACTCTGAGATTGGACATTTTCATAGACTTAGTGTTGCCTTTCAAACGTTGCCTGCCATGTCTCTCCTGTTGCTATGCCTCTGGGCTTAAAAATACCCAGCACCCAAACCAGAGCTTGTATAACAACGTACAGTTAAAAGGAACCATTAGTGGCAGTAACAGTGTGAGCAATTTAAAGCATTACGAAAATTATGAGAAGAGGACTAAACTTAATGGACCATGCGTATATTCTTAGCATGTACAGTATACTGTACACCAATCAGATAATTCTATAGTTTTAGCCAATAATTCAATAAATTCAATAACTTCCCTCATGGGATCAATAAAGTCTATCTATCTATCTATCTATCTATCTATCTATCTATCTATCTATCTATCTATCTATCCATCCATCCGTGTTCAGAACCACGGACAGCAACAGCCTCAGCTCCAGTAAGAGACGCTGCTGAAAAGTCTCGGACCAAATCACTGGTTTAGAGATTATTAGTGTCTTAATAATCCAGAGCTGTTGATAAGTGTTTAGCTAAATGCATTATCATACCTGTCAGATTCATATAACGACATGTTTGTTAATGAAATTGATTTCTAATACACAGCGAAAACTCATCAGGACCCAAATTTTAAAGCCTTACATTATTTAACTACAGGTCGATTTAAAACTTCTTGTTTTCATTTAAAGTAATGTTAAAGGAAGCTTTAATGGTGCAGTTTGAAGCATGAGAAAAGCTAAAATCCAATGAAGCTGGAAGCTCTTCTTAATTGGTAACATTTAATCAAAAAACAAAACGTTTAACTCTGACTAGAAAAACAATAGCCTGCAGTGTTGAATATCTGTTTTTTTAAGAACACTATAAGTTACAAAGTCCTTACTGACTAATATTACTCAAAAATTTAGCTTTACATTAGAACACAATGTTCTCTCAAAAGGTTCTTACAATCTATAGGGTTTAATTGTTCTCAGACATTCTGACAAATTGGAGCACAACGTTCATGAGGATAAAACACCTCCAGTCACATGGACACCTCAGACATCTAAACTCATTAATAAATTGATATTTGTCACATTTTCTACAAAATGTGTAACAGTCTAGCGATTGTTGTGAGACTGCTGTGGACGGTACATCATGATGGCTGTGTGTAGGTGGTCTGACGTTACTACAGCCTGAAGACTGCACTTGGTGGAAACTGTCCATATAAATTCTCTTTCATTATACAGTGGAGTTTCACTTCACTCCGTTCCAAATGATTCAAAGCAAAAAAAAAATAAAAAAAAATCTGAATAAAAATTTTTTTTTTTTTTTTTAAATTTAAAAAAACCTTTTTTTTTTTTTTTTTATACTGAGGATCCTCCGCTCATAGAAGAGTAATGACTCATAAACACACTATCCTCCGTCACCCAGAAGAAGTCGAGCTCTGTTTAGAGCCAAGCTCTCATCCTCATGTCGATAAATCTGAATCCAGATCTGGATTTCTCTAAAGCTGCTACGTGACCGTGATAATTGTTAATTCATTAAATGATTCCTACCTGGGAGCTCAGGACAAAAGGAGAGTGACATCCGTGAGTGTGAGGTGCACACGTACACTCACTCTCACACACTCACACACTACGGGCAATTTGGAAAAATCAATCAGTCTACACAATCACATGTCTATGGACTGTAGGAGGAAACCGGAGTACCAACAGAACAAATAAACTCCACACACATGCAAAGAGCAAAGAAGAAATTCGAACCCCGACCCTGCAAGTGCAACTGGAGCGTGCCATGAGTGTTAATAATGCTACAGAATTTAATTTGTCAAAATTAATTTGTTAATTCTTGCAGGATTCATTTCAGTCTATATACATATTAGGCACTTATTCAGTACTGTAGGTCTTCTCAATACTGTATGAATAATGAATAATGTAATGATTAACAGTGTTATTGATATATAATAATATATTAAAGTTAAAAGGTTAATAAAAGGTATCTTTGGACTGGGGGAGAAAACCCAAGTAACCGGAGGAAACCCACCAAGCACAGAAAGAATATGTAAATCCCACACACAGACACACACACACACACACACACACACACACACACACACACACACACACACAGACCAGAGGAGAGACTCAAACCCACAATCCTGGAGGTGTGAGGCTTACCATCAAGCCCAAATCAAAGTCTTTCAGGTTCAGATTTGAATTTTTTCTAAATAAAAAAGGAAAAATTCTATGGGACGAAATGATAAGAAAGGACTAAACTCAGGACTGAAATGACTTAAAACTGTTTACTTTTCATCACTACTGTGAACTAATAATAGTAAGTTAAATGTATCGTGTGTCAACTAGTTGTTTGTTTGTTTGTTTTTTTGTCACAGATGAGTATCATGTTAAAGTCGTGGACCGCCGTCTTCGCCCTGTTCCTGTGCGTCCTCCTGTATCTCGGCACCGTCGTGGACGCCTATCCGCCCAAACCGGAGAACCCCGGGGAGGACGCGGCGCCCGAGGAGCTCGCCAAATACTACACGGCTCTCAGACATTACATCAACCTCATCACCCGGCAGAGGTGAGCGAGACCACAGCGGACTGTGTCTCATGTTACTGAATGTCTCATATGTTAATGAATTTCCAGGTTTAGAACTTTTATGATTTATAAGCCTTTTTAATTATATTACAGACATTTAGATTTTAGATTAGATTACTTTGTTTATGTCCTGGTATTCAGTTTCTCATACATATTTAGTTTTATTTAGACATGGTACAGGTATTATGATTTTAGATGTGTTTGTTTTTGCATACTGTATATATTGTATTAATAGA
>JAOTRS010000047.1:2254523-2271344 GCA_028565755.1 Dinotopterus cunningtoni
CTCAGATTAGAGCCGTTATGAAGCTTTACAGAGCAGAAGTAGCAGAAACATCTCAATTTCAACTGTTTAAAGGAGATTATTGAGTATTTTGGATAAACGCCTTCAGTATTGTTTTACAGAGTAGAAAGAAATAAACATCAGGAAAGATCATGGAGTTAGAAGAGGTGCACAAACTTTTGACTGGTAGTGTTTAAAATATGTATGTAATGAATAAATATATTCAAGTTCATGCATGAATCAGAATTTTCTTTTTTTCCCCTTTGTCTTGGTGATCATCATATTCATCTTGAGCTCTTCTTCATGCCCATTAAACCTTCTTGCCTGTTTCTATAAAGTGCATATTAAATGAGATGGAAAAATCAGGCAGATTTATTTTTTTCTTTTCCACAGGTGTTCTTGTTTGCACTCTCCTTTATTCTCTCTCTCTTTCACACACACACACACACACGCACTTAAGAACTTAAACATGCATGGTGAAACCCTCCCTCACATGCACTGGAGGGTCACATGGATTATCTATACGTGAGCATGCATACAGAGACGGTAAACACAGGAATAGAGGTGTATAGGATCGGGTAGATCAGGGAGATTATCAGACCTTAATGAAAACACGGTAAAAAAAACAACAACAAAAGCATTAAAAACAAGAATCTTAAGATAAACACATAAAAACCATCTCTTCTTTTTCTTAAGTCTTAAATGTTCATGAGAAATGATCCCAAAAAAATCGAAATGCATTAAAACGCGTCAGTCTCTTAACAAACACTATTTCGATGGTATGCAATAAATTCCTATTTCAAGACCTTTACATTATTATCTACTGTATACAATACACATGAAGGGTAACATTCCAATAAGAGAAGTTAAAATTGTTGTAGTTTTGTGGGCGTGGCCAATTTGATGCATGCGAATGAGCGTTGACATTTAAAGATATACGTCTTTCTAGTGAATCAAATCAATCGGCTTATCTGAACTGTGAGACACAACTGAATTGTGAACGACTCTGTGTGTGTGTGCGTGTGTGTGTGTGTGTGTGTGTGTGTGTGCATTTCTTCGAAGGTCTTGAATGTCTGCAGGATTTGTTGGAATTATGATATAATTCTATAACGTAAGAATCGATCCAAACACGGTCAAGGTCACAGCAAGGTCAAATGTCCATATGTGTTTTTGTTTGTTAGTTTAAGTAGCACTTATTAATTTCAAGTCATTTCGGCTATTATACAATGTGCCACAAAGTCACATGATGGTGAAGGATATACTAAGGTGAAAATGTGGTGTGACTATTCCTTTAATATGCCATTTTGTGATTAATTTTAGCATTTTATTCAAAAAAAAAAAAACTTTATATTTGCAAATTTTGACTCTCTCTCTCTCTCTCTCTCTCTTCCTCAGTGACTAAGACGGTATGCGCTGAACAATGTGATGGTCGTTGTTTCGGTCCATACGTCAGTGACTGCTGCCATAAGGAGTGTGCAGGAGGCTGTTCGGGTCCCAAAGACACAGACTGCTTTGTATGTACACACACACACACACACACACACACACACACACACACACACACACACAAGCCAAGAAGGACATAAGTCGTTAGAGTATTTTTCTGAGATATCTTTATGGTGCTGATTATTAAAGGTAGCTTTCTGTGGTACATATCCCATAATTCCTTGCATCACATCAGGTGTGGATAAAACCCAGAGGTCCTGGGCTCGGAGAGAACCGGTTGCATAATTGACAAGCCAGAAGTAGCTTAAAAGTAATCTGTTTTTTTTGGGGGGGGCGTTTTGCACTTAATGGAACATACAGTATACAGGCGGCACAGTGGTTTAGTGGTTAGTGGTGTCGCCTTGCACCTCCAGGGTGTGGGTTCGTTTCCCGCCTCGGGTGTGTGTATGTGCATGGAGTTTGCATGTTCTCCTTGTGCTTGGTCGGATTCCTCCAACAGTCCAAAGACATGCAGGTTAGGCTAACTGGCGTTCTCAAATTGCCCGTAGTGTGTGAATGAGCCTGTGTGTGTGTGTCCTGCGATGGATTGGCCCCCTGTCCAGGGTCTACTCCGCCTCGTGCCCTAAGTCTCCTGGTATAGGCTCCAGCCCCCCTTCATACAGGAGAAAGCGGTATAGACGAGGAGTGAGTGAGTGAAAATAAGTGAAACATATAAAAACATATAAAACATGAGAGAATATATGTTTGCTATTGTTATACCTCACACTGCCTGTTCCTGATGCGTCAGGAGAGTGTTCTATTAATGTAAAAACACAGTTGCTTTCAGTCAACCATTAGACAGGTGAGATCGAATCGCCCGACCTGCATTTCTCTGGAAGGTGTCATGGTTTGAGATATGGATTATCAAATGTTTCACTTTTCACAAGCCCAAGCTGTAGAGAGAGAGTCTTAACGCCGGGATGTTTTGAATGAGACAGGTCGAACTTAAAACCCCTTGCCTTATTTGTTTTTATTATAATATGCTTGAAATCTGAAGGTGGTTTACGACCGCTAAACATTTTCATGCAAACGAGAGCGTATGGAAGCTCCGCACCTGCAGCGAGACCACCCACGTCCTGCATGAGTCACTGTGAAGCCTGATTTAAAATCAACACCTATCTGCTGCACCTGATGCTCGTCAGACCCTCGTCTAAAAACTATTTAGAAACATGTCAGGTCTTGGCAGCGGCCCGGAATCCATTTTTAGTGAATAATGACATGAATTTTTTTAACTGCCTTTTTTTTTTTTGTAAGTAAAATCAAATAAATACAGTACTGTGATTTCAGAGCCTGGGTTAATATATTTAAGATAATAATATATAAAATTTAAGGTTTTGGACCTTGACGTTAAATGTAAACAGTGTTGCTTTGAATTCATCATTGGTGTTTAATAGGCCTGTTTTCACACTTCTGTCTGACAGATGTGAACGTGTAAATAGTAACGTTTAACAGTGAACAGCGCCAGCAATTACAGCTCGCACCCACTCCCACGTCTCTAAATGCATAAATAATCAAAACTTGGGTTATTATAGGGTTTATTATACAGTACATACCTGTGAGTGTGCCTGAAATCTAGCATTTGGAATAACACAGAGTAATAAGATGGGTTGGGGTGAACTTGGTGCTCTTAATCCTGTTAGCGCTGTGTGGTCATAATCTGAAAATAAATATAATCCTGTGGGAAAATCAGATGTGAATTTCAATAATAATAATAATAATAATAATAATAATAATAATAATAAACTTATTGAGAGGAAATATGGGGGGAAATAATCATAATCTAACATAAATTGAATTTGTAAAATAAAAAAATATATCGTTAAATTTAAGCTTTTAAAAAATTATTAATACTTTGAAAATTCAATTACAAAATTAAAAACTAAATTGAATTGAATAAAAATGTGGGAAAATTTCATTTAAATGACTAAAACTAAACTATACAACAAAATATTTAAAAAAAAAACATAAAAAACAAAAATAATGAATTATGACAAATTTATCAGTGTAAAGTAAGTTAATGTGGTAAAAATGTGGTATAAAGGTAAAAAAGAAAAAAGATAAATTAAAGACAAAAAAGGAATAGAAAAACTTGCTCAAAGGCATAACAGCAGGTTGCAGAAAACTATGGAGTTTATAAAATTTGTCCTTCGCATGTCCTTGGGCTGGTCCTAATGCCCAGTTTACAAGTTGAGGAGGACTCGTCCTCAGTCTCAAGTGGCGATGTGATTCATTTTACAAAATTCAAATATGCAACTTTAAGCTACTGTATAACTGTATAATGATAAAACAGCTTTTAAAAATATAAGACGAAACAGCTATATATATTTTTTTCTCCTTTTCACAGAACACATTTACATCACTGGTCCGACAATATACACAAACCAATCAGTGTGGCTAAAATTATTCTGCTTCGATGAAAATTTTTGTGTGATTTTACCATATTTTCATCTGTTTCAGGCATGCACTAACTTTAACGACAGCGGGGCGTGTGTGACGCAGTGTCCTCAGCCCTTTGTCTACAACCCTACCACCTTCCAACTGGAGCACAACCCTCGCGCCAAATACACATACGGAGCCTTCTGCGTCAAGAAGTGCCCACGTAAGTCCCACAGCCTAGACCACCACCACCACCACCACAACACACAAACTTGTCTCATCTTGTCCCATTCGGTGCTTTTAGGAAATCTGTAACATGTGATACAGTAGATGAATCACACTTTGCACTATACAGATGTATAAACATATAAACAAAAATACTAAGGTACTCCAGTTTCCTCCCACAGTCCAAAGACATGCAGATTAGGCTTATTGGCTGTAGTGTGTGAATGAGTGTGTGAGTGTGTGTGCCCTGCAATGGGATTGGCCCCCTGTCCAGGGTCTCCTGGGATAGGCTTCAGGCCCCTCAACACTGAATATAGTATAAAGTGATATAGACGATGAGTAAGTGAGTGAGTGAGTGGTAGGTTTTGTGCTAGTAATCAGCAGTGTGTGAGTTTGCATCCCACTGAATCAACAGTCGCACTGTCTCAAAAACCTAATCGCATTTGAGAATTCAACAGGTCTACATATACACTAATAAACAAATAGGATTAGAAATAAAATAAATACGCCATATATATAAATAAATACAAAACCAAGGCTCGTCTCCAGCCTGTAGCATACAATATGTTGTTTTTACGTACATGTCTCGCTATTTTAAACTACCCGCTTCACGTGTGGGTGTCGCTAAGAAGGTGAAGCCGTGAATAGAGCGAGGTGTGAGACAGACTCGAAGAGCAGGAGGCCTTTTCTCCTCCTGGTTGGATTTACTCTCGGCGGCACAGCAATCATCCTGTGATGGAGGGCTTTAGCGTAGAGCGATTCGTTCTTCCTGGAGCTGACTCACTCCGGTTCACTGCAAGGCTGCTGATGTTTATCCATCTGTCTCGCTGATGTGCCGTGCAGCGCTCACTGTAAAGATTTCTCTATAAAGTGGCACCACTTTAGAATGAGAAATGCTTGCAATGGTTTATGTGAATTAGAAAGTGTTCTGGTGGCTCGATGAAAAGCTTCAGCTTGCTCTGTTATATATTTTTTTAAAATATGGCAGTGCACTGTATGTGAGTACAATTTCTCTGTCTTTCTTGCAGATAACTTTGTGGTGGATCACAGCTCGTGCGTCCGTGCGTGTCCCAGCAACAAGATGGAAGTGGAAGAGAACAAGATAAAAATGTGTATTCCCTGCACTGACATATGCCCCAAAGGTATCCACTCACACCTGTAACTCACGATCCAAACATTCCGTTCAGTTAAAACCGCCCTGAAGGTACACACACACACACCAGAAACACTCTACTGAACCATTCAGTTAACCTAAAATCAGGCTTAAAATTACACACACACACACACACACACACACACACACACATACACATTTGAAACACACATCTTTAACCATTCTTCTTAAAAACTTAAAATCTGCCCCGAAGCTGTCGGGTCACACGTATAACACACTGGAAACACGTACACCACATACCTTTATAGCTATTTTGCTAACATAAAAATATGCCCCAAAAGTACCCACCTACACGTGAAGCTTACATTCAAACCAACAAGTCAACCTAAATTTTCCTCAAATGCAAACATACAATGCTGTACACCGCACAGCCTTCATTAACAGAACATTTGCCCCAGACGAATTCACATACTGTTAAAACATACCCTCATAACAGGTTTATGTTCAACATACATTCATCAACTGTCAGTCACTTATTCTCTGTGGCAGTAGGTTCAGTAGGGGAGTCCAGACGTCCCTCTCCCCAGCAAAGTTCTTCCGCTCTTGATGAGACGTTATACCAAGCTCTATCTAGTTGTCCAAATTCCACATCCTATTTGTAAGGCTAAACCCAGACAACCCACAGAGTCAAAATAATTTCAGCTGCTTGTGTTTGCAATCTCATTCCTTCAAACATAGGTAAGGGGTAGAACCTAGATTGACCGGTAAGTTGTAAACCTTGCCTTCTGGCTCAGCACCCTCTTTATTGCAATAGTCTGGTATAAAACCTGCATAACTGCTGGTGCTGCAACAAATCCACCAATCTGATGCTCCATTTAACCCTTACTCATGATGAAGACTCACTCCAAACCCCAAAAGAGCAATCCTCTATTTTTCAGAAAATGGCCTCGGATTTGGAGGTGCTGACTCTCACACTCCACAGCAGACCAACAACCCAAGTGCATGCTGAAGTTCATGGTCTGCAAAAGCCAACAGATCTACTGTAGGTCATGGGCAAAAATCAGAGAAATGATTACGAGGTCCTAACACCGGACATGCTTCTTTCCTCAGATGCACCGTAAGATCTTGTCCATGAAAAAAACAAACAAGACCAGAGAAGTCCCTAGAGACAGCCCTCGTGGAAGTCGACACCCACTAATACTATGCTTGACTTCTTGCTGAAAATATGGACACAACTCTCTCTCTCCTGTTGTATATGGTCTTGTGGCTTGCAATAACAACCTCCACTCATCCATCTAGGAACCACTGTAGTCTAACTAGGGACAGTGGAGGCCAATGGTGACCATTGTATTTATTCCTATTTTACAACTGTGATGGGACCTATGCACTATGGGTAATTTGGGAACACAAAATTGCCTTAATCTGCATTTCTTTGGACTGTGGGAGGAAACCGGAGTTCCATGAAGGAAACCCACCAAGCACGAGAACATACAAACTCCATGCACTCAAACACCATGACAGTGCACAGGAGGTGCACGGCGACAGTGCTAACCACTAAGCCACCGTGCCACCAATAACAACCTCAGTACTCCTATACAGTACTTCTGCAGTACCACCACAAAACCCCAAGGGATCTGATAATAGATCTTTTCCAAAGCCACAAAAAACACCTGTAAACTGGATGGGATAAATCCCATGACCCCTGCAGTAGGGGTGAAGAGTCAGTCCACTCTTCCATGAGAAATAGGGAGTCTGGATTGTGTCTTTAGAATCCGGCTTCCTCAGATGATCCCAAGGTCAACCCATGCTTGGAAAGCATCATTCTTTAGCCTGACTGCCTTTGTCACCACTGGTGTCCACCAGCAGGTTTTCAGGTTGTCACCACAACAGCCTCCAATGACCTTCTGACAACAGTCCCGAATTGCGTTTCTACAATGAAGGATTTGTATTAACCCACACCAAACGTACTTAAACACATCAAAAACCATGTGGTGCAACTTAAAATTTGCCCTCAAGTGATACCTGTACTGCTTAAAAAACACTCAACAACCGTACCAATTTTCAACTGCAAAAAGCAATTAATTCAAACATTAAATTGCCCCAAAGATGCCCATGGACCAGAATGATACCAAACATTTTAACACTAAATATGGCCTAAAGGCACCTCCACCACCAAAATTTGATCCAGCCCTTCTGCTATTTTTAGCATAAAACATTAATACCGAAACTGACTTGCTCAAAATTATTCCTTCCTTTAACACATATTACGCATATTTTATGGCTTTGTTGCCCCAAAGATGCCCTGTGGCTTAAAATGTTGCCGTGTTTGTTTACGTGTGCATGCGTATGTGTCTTGCAGCATGTGATGGAATCGGCACTGCGAGTCTTCAGACGGCTCAGACTGTCGACTCCAGCAACATTGACAGATTTATTAACTGCACTAAGATCAATGGCAACCTGGTGTTCCTCATCACGGGAATCAAAGGGTAAGGGCTGTTCTCTAACTGCCACAGATTAGCACTGTTTAAATCCATAACGCTAATCTCGAGCACTACCATACTACAGATCAACACAGATTACAGTGATAGCGACATAATGGAATTAGATAAAGACTGAATTCTGCTGAACTTTTATCATTTATGGTCTTTATGTCTTCATTTAGATTTTTATTGTTTTTCTTGTGTGTATACTGTACTGTATATATTGAATGTAATGCAGGTTAAAGTTAAGGCCTGTGTGGTGCGATTGATGTAAGTCAGTCTAAAAACTATTCAGACGCTCACTGTGTGTGCTGGCAGTTAAGTAAAACAATTAAGAACATTGTAGCACAGTGGCTTAGTGTTTAGTCTTGTCGCCTCACACCTCCAGGGTTCTGGGTTCGAGTCTCACCTCCAGACCTCACTGTGCTTGGTGGGTTTCCTCCGGGGTACTCCAGTTTTATCTCACAGTTTAAGGATATGCAGTGATTGGTGTTTTCAAATCGTCCATAGTGTACCATTGGGTGCTCATGCCCTGGCTGTACCCTGTCTTGTGCCCTGAGTTATCCTGCTACACTGAATAACCAGCATCAATAATGGATTGGTGGAGTTAATTGGGTAATTATGCCCCGCTTAAATTTGACACACCTGCCATAAAAGTTCAATGTTGCATGCTACAGACGTTTGAGTGTTTAGAAGTAGATGAACTAGAAAGCAAAATTAGGACAGAGCTTTACACCTATTAAACTATTAGTCCATTTGCTGAGTCTCGAGCAGGGGTAGCTTAGTGGTTAAGGTGTTGGACTACAGTCCAGAAGGTCCCATGTTTGAACCCTACCACCACTAAGTTGGCCCTGTTGGGCCCTTGAACAAGGCCCTTAACCTTATCTGTTTAGATTTACAATGAGATAAATATGGAAGTCGCTCTGGATAAGGGTGTCTGCCAATTGCTGAAATGTACATCTCAACTCCTATTAGTTAAAAATAATACCTAATAATAACTATTAGACTGCCACTGCCACCCAAAGTCAACGCCTAAAGACATTCCGCCGATAACCCTGTTGACTGGTCACTGATTGGCTGTCTCATATAAATAAATGATGTCATATGGATGTTCAAATAATCTAATGGTTACAATGGAACTTTTTTTTACAGGAAATCCTTAGCAGAGGATTTTTAGGCAGCAAAATGGCATTATAGGTTTCTGTCTAGTGTCAAATGTCACATACAAGTAAATGATTCACTGCAGCTGAAATATTAGGTGAAAAAGTAGGCGATTCTGAGTCAGATTATGCTTTGGAACCCAGTCACAGTGATTCAGAGTCTGGCGAGAACAGCAGTCGCAGCAGAAGTATCAAAAGTGAAAGTGAAGCCAGCGCCAGGATTTTGTACTTTTTACTTTTTACTGTGGGTCTAAGGGTTAAAAGGCGTGTATAAATGTGATTCCCAATGTTCCTACCTGCCTAAAGTACCACACCAGCAATGAGAACACAGCAAGGTTTGATTCAAACCATGCATAGGTAAATATTTTTAGAGGATAAAGGATAAAATTATATCAAAACTTAGAAATGCTGGACTGGTATACCTATAAAAAGAAGATTAATAGATTCTGATGTAAATCATGTAAGATGTAGGCTAGCCTGTCTAGAATGCGAAGCTGTCATCTCATGGGAGTGTGAAAAGCACAGTGATGTACACATTGAAGAGGAAAAAAGGGCTGTGTTGACACGTTATCAGCTGTGTCTGACCCCGGGGTGTGGGAGCTGCTTTTAACACCAAGGCTTAAAACCAGCTGCAGTTCATGTAGTCTCTCAGGACAATCTCAGTCTCTCAGATACACTTTACTTTTCATCTCTCTCTCCCTCTCCAGCGTTTTACCTCCCTGTGCCCTTCTGTCAGTATGATCTGTTTTATTGGCCAGATTTACAAGGATTTTGAGTTGTCAGTTGCTGATTTTACAAGACCTACAATAAAATTGACATAATGTATTTATTAAACTGCGTAAAACACTGAGCTGTCTGTTTATTAGTTAGACCTAGTTATTTCTATAAAGTCCATGCATTTTATAGACATACACTACATCATTCATGCATGATATCTTGGCCCTGATTCAATCAATCTGTTAATGGACCATTCTAGAACTGACAATAGATGTTATTTGAATTGAGGTTTGAGTTAAAACACATGTACGGTATTTTAAAGACTAATACCTGATAAAGAGAACACCAGGATGAGAATAATCACCCGCTTAGACAAAGGTCACAGACAAGACTGCAGCAAGTCTACAGGATAATACGAGGCTAGAGGCCTATTGGGGTCTCCCGGACCCAGAAAAGTCCTAGAAATGTTAACACCCTAGATATCCTCAATACCTTGACCTTCTACAGATTAAATGAGGTCTAGACAGCATTCCCACTGGCTTGTTTTGGTCTTTAAGATATACTTGGATACACAGATCAGCCATAACACTAACACCACCACCAAGTGAATTGAATAACATTGATTATCAATTATTTACCAGTAAATAAACTGGTGACATGATCATGGGCCCCCAAGGCTCATCCATGCCTGCGAGGACCTAAGGCCAGCTTGTCTGATCGCACAGAAAAGCTTATGCACCACAAACCGCCGAAAAAAAGGCAATGCTGGCCATGATAGAACGTTTAGAAGACACTGAGGATTATAGTCTGCTGTCAATGTGGCTTAGCAGCCACGAGTTCAAGGTTGTTGATCTGGCCTCTATAACTTTAACTACTTAGATTTTGGTTTGGTGCCACTGGGGCCGCTCCGCTACTGGGGAGGGGCTACTCTGTTGATTTGGTACTACTGTCCATGTACCAGACACCATTATACCCCAGACCAACCAAAACGGTCCCGGTGGCACAAGGTTAACCCAAAACCCAAGTTTACATTTAGGCATTTGGCAGACGCCCTTATCCAGAGTGACTTTTTTTTTTATCTTATATCTGAGCAGTTAAGGGTTTAGGGCCTTGCTTAAGGGCCAAACAGTGGCAATTTGGTGGTCATGGGGTTTAAAACTGGGACCTTCCAAACCATGGTCCAAGGCCACTACTCTACCCCTGACCCAAGTTGTGCTAAGGTTAAAGGTTTTAAAGTTATGGTTGATCTGTGTATAAATCTAGTGATTTTACCTATATATTGTAGTATTCAGCAAGGACGGCTTAGTGCCTAGCACTGGTGCCAATTATTGCTATTAAGTCTCCAGCGTTGGGAGTTTAGATCTTACTTTGGTCTGTGTGTCTGGGTAGGTTTTCTTTGGGTTTTCTAGTTTCCTCCCATGGTCCAAAGACTTGCACAGAAGGCTGATTTCTCATTTTCAAATTGCTTGTAGTGTAAATGGAAGGATGGATGGTTGTGTTTGGTTGCTAAATGTAATTCAGCAAGCTTAAAATACATAAAGACTATATACTGCTGTAAATTCTCAAGGGGCAGTTGCACAGACACCCTAGTGGCCATAGGTTTTGGGAGGGCTGGAAGATATTTCTTAGGATCAATGAAGTACAGTATCTATCCATCCATCCATCCATCCATCCATCCATTAAATAACCCCTCAACTTACGCTATCTTGCTTAAATTATGCTAAAGTCCTAAGATTTATTGAATCACAAAAGCCACACAGAATATAATCAAAATCAGCAATAAATAAAGAGCAAGGTTTTCTTCCTTCTCTCTCTCTTTTCCTCAGCCTTTGTATTGGGAACACTCACCGTGTGCACGCAATTCTGAAATACAGACATCCACATAATAGCAATAAACCTAATCTTCGCAATATATTTTATAAAAAAAAAAAAAAGCACTTTACACGTGTTGGTAAAAATATATTAGATTTTATTTCCAATAGGTTTTTGTAAAACAAAATATATTAATATTTTCATATTTTGTCTGTTTGTTTTTATTGCTGATGTTGATGTTCTGTGACAAATAAAAACATAATAAATTTTGGATAGCAAGTAAATCTAGTCCACATTTCCTGGATGCTTATTAAAAGTTGAACTCTGCTTAACCAGGCTTTGAGATTGCAATTCCATTGTTCCATAAATACGTACTGGACATTTGTTGAATAATTTACACTCTTTCTGCATATATATATATATATATATATACATATTTGTTTCATCTTTTTTGCCAGTGATGTCTACCACAACATTGAAGCTTTGGACCCAGAGAAACTCAACGTGTTCCGCACCGTCCGAGAGATCACTGGTGAGATGCTTCAACTTTTTGTTATATGTCAGAGACCACATTTTTTACTCTGTTAGCTTCATCACAACTTTTCCACGAACAAAACAAACCCCTTATTTTATTAATGGAATGATGAACCACATGACCCGAATGACCTGTTCTACCTCGCTCGCGTTCAGCAGAACCATCTGTTCTCGCGACTAGCATAGCACTAGAGTCACACTGAGCTATTTGGTTGTGTAAATGCTTGTACGGTGCTGACCATCTGCTTTGTTGGATCTGTTTGGTTAAATCAGTTGATATCATCCCTGTTCATCATCTCTGATTTTGATTTGATCTTTCCTCCCTGGATTTGCATCTGAACTCTGCCCGTGCCTGAAATGCATGTACTGAATTTAAATAGCAATTTAATGAACCTAAAAAAAGCAATGAAAAAAAAAAACATGCTGTGTTATTTGGGAAGCTGTGATACAAAAAAAAGTACAATTCGAGAAAACCTGCCAAGCGTAGAAAAGATTATGCTGGTGTTGTATAAATGGTAGCGTATAAATGGTATGGTATAAATGGTAAATAAGTGGCCTTGCACCTCCAGGGTCCGGGTTCGATTCCTTCCTTGGGGTCTGTCTGCAGGGAGTTTGCATGTTCTCCCTGTGCTTGGTGGTTTTTCTTCGGGTACTCCGGTTTCCTCTCACAGTCCAAAAACATGCGGTTTAGGCTAATTGGTGTTCCCAAATCTTCCGTAATGTGTGTTTACCCTGCTCCCTCAACCCTGTATACAGGATAATGCGGTATAGACAGTGAGTGAGTGTATAAATTTGGTTACCTACCAATTCCCACCCACCATCAATTCCCACATCACCAGCTCAAATTTGTCATACAACTAACACCAACCTGAGAGGAAGGCTAACACAAGCTTTCTCCGAGACATGTGAAGTCAGCGCTATCTACCCTCTTCTGCATACATGAGCTCACAGACACCACGAATTAACTAGTGCTCTTGTGATTGACGGGAGAATAGAGTATGCCCCTCCCACACTGAGAGCATGGTCCGTTTTTGTTCCCAAGGCTCTCTGCTACGGATATCTGTACCACTTTTGGGATTCACACCCCCGATCTAACGATGAAGGTGTAAATGCTTGTCCTCCTTGTCATGTTGCAGAGAAAGCACGAACCTGAAGTCTTCTATCTTGAAGACTTTCCTTCTTTCAGAAAGCTTACACCTTTATCTGTGACTCTCCCAAATCACCCAATACGGCTCAATAAACATCTCTGTATACTTAGGGACTACTTTGAGAATTCTTAGAGATCCTCTGTCAGGGTTGCTGTTACGGAAAAGGAAGCTACACAGTCTGTACTGAGACTCTCTGCGGTCGGGTGTCACATTGCCTCTGCCTGGCTGAGACAAAGTGAGAGAGAGACAAATATTCAAGGGAACACATTTCCATCATCAGTTGCCATTCTGCTGGAAGACTGTAGCTCCAGAGAAAAAAAAAGAGTAAAAGAGGAGGTGAAGAGTGAGGGATGTCTTCTTCCCCTTCTCTTACTCTCTCTTCATTCCCTTTCCATCCAGAGGAAGTGTAGACTTTGTTTTTGTGCTGCATGAAGCATCAAAGCAGCTGAAAAAATACTCCTACTCACTCACTCTCTCTCTCTCTCTCTCTCTCTCTCTCTCTCTCTCTCGTGACGACAGCAGGGGACGGATCGTATGGAGGCAGGCAGGCAGGCATCCGTGTCCCCCTGTCTCACCTCCTGAAACACAAAGCTTGACAGAACAATGTCCTCTCTGCCAATGTGTCATTTCTGCTCTGTGACCTCGGCTCAGGGCTCAGGGTGTTTAAAAAGGCAGTTCAAAAACACCAGATGGACGGATATATATGTCATATATTCACACAAAAAAAACAAGGGATGTTCAAGTCAAACTGGGACCCTTAATTATTTTATAAGAAGTATATATAATTTATACTACTATGCAAAAGTCTGATAATTATTAATAATTTCTTCAGATTTTGCTTCCAAAGAGACAGACTTTCTTGTATTTTTAATGTAGTCTTGAGGAACAGTTCTCCAGGCTTCATGAAGAACTTTTTGTCTCTTGTTATTTTAAGTCCGGTCCCCGTACCCGAGTAGTTTCAGAGGAATGTTTTTTGTTTGTTAAACCACATAGTGACCTTTAATCTAATAAACCATCTAACCAGTGAGAAACAGGTGCAGATAATAACAGATGATCAGGATAAATGAGATCGCTGCTAAGGTTGTTCCATAAACAACCATTTTTTAAATTCTTATAATATCTTAAGGCACTTTAAGTAAAAAAATTCTTTAATGTAACCTACATTAAATAGGTTTATATTATTTCATTTAATATTAAAAAGTGAGGAGGGCTAAAGACTTTCACGCAGCACTATATACATAACAAACTGGGCTAAAAGAAGGAGAGGACAAAGGGTTTGGTTTTAAAACTCCTTGAGAGATGCTAATGCGCTCTGTATGTATGATTAATGTGGTTAAGATTGAAGTGAGAAAGCCAGAGGGCCTGACGATGGAGCTGCACTGAGAGATCCAGAACTTCAGATCCAGATCCGCACTCTGCCCTACAGGCCACCGGCGTACCCGCCTCACCATGCGGGCTCACTGAGTTCATCATGCTGGATCATGCTGCTAGCTCAAAGACCTTTTAAATTTCTTGCCTAGACAAACAGCGGTACCTCGGCAGATTAATTCAATCCGTCCCGGAGGCAAGTTCTTAAGGCGAAATGCATTTTTCCATAGGAAACACTGTTAATGCAGATAATCCATTTCAGCCAGCTGAATATTATTCCAATATTACCCATTTCCAACACTATAATCATATTTTTGCATATAAAAAAATCATATACAATAAAAACATTTAGAAAAGACATGTAAATGAAGTAAAACATGAAATAAATAGACATTAAACCTCACTTACCCTTAATTTATGATTCCTCTCGGCACCGGCTGTTTTCATTTATGTAGTCATCGCTTTTTGGCAAAGACTTGTGCGGTGGATGCTCAGCATAATCACTGATATGCTAAAGGAGATATTTACTTTAAAAACTTATGGAAGGAGTCTCCACTTTCAGCACTTTGTAGCAAATAGAGGGAGAAACTTATCTTCAGGACACAAGTTTACACGTTGTGCAACAAGCTGCCTTTTCTATCTTTTCTTTCTGCCTTTGCTTTAAAAACCAAACTGAAAGTGGCTCCCTTTTCTTCCCGCTACGTCCTTGCTAACATTCTTGGGACCCGTGGTGCTATGTCTTCACTAAATCTTACAGAAAATGCTAAAAATACCTTATTCTCTTGGCACTAACAGACGCAAACAAGTTATGAACGGCTCCCGGACGTACTGTACATGCAGCGTCCGGTTCAGCTCGTATGCCGAAAATGCTTTGTATGCCAAGGTACCAGTATATCACTAAACATTGGTAACGCCAGCCTTTCCCTGTATAGTATTTCATGGTTTATATATTAGCCTAATAATGCTAGCATATGGAAGCTACTGTATCTTAGCAAAAAAGTGAAAAAAAGGAAAAAGGAAAGGCAGCTTGTTGTGCAACGTGTAAACTTGTGTCCTGAAGATAAGTCTTTACCTCTTATTGCTAGAAAAGTGCTGAAAGTGGAGACTCCTTCCATAATTTTTAAGTAAATGTCTCCTTTACAAAATCAGTGATTATATTGAATATCCACCGCACAAGTCTTTGTGAACAAGCGATTACTACATAACTGAAATGAGTGAATTCCCACAAACATGCTATATCTGCTACAATTCTATTAGCATGCTCTTTTAAACCTAACACAAACGGGGTGTGTATGATTTATTAGCAATAGTCAGTTGCCCTGCTGCTATTAGCGTAACACTGACAACCCTGACCTGCGCATCATACATCACTGCAGATCCTATTAGCATACTACTGTTAGCCTAGCCTGTGTCTGTGTGTTTGTGTAATTTATTAGCAAGGTTTTGTTAGCATGCTGCCGTTAGCCTAACGCAGACAGGTGCTCAGCGGGATCTCGTTAGCGCCATTAGGATGATGGAGGCTTGGCTGAGCACATAAAATAAACAGATACAAGCACCAGGAAGGCAAGTGGCTTGCTTACTCTTGGGAAATGCTACACACACACATCCACAAATATGCGCGCGCACACACACACACACTCTGACACACGCTCGTGCATGGTCTGCAATCACACACACACACACACACACACTTTTGTGTGACTTCCCATTGCTGCAATTTTGTCATTAAGGCAATTAGTGTCAACAGACGGCACACTAGCAACACATCACCATGGTAGACAGGGCCATAATCTGCCTTCACAACCCACAAGGGGCTCGCAAGCACACTAATAACAGTTAGAGGACTCATTTAAAGATATGGAGCCACATTTACCAAGCATCGGAGTGGAAGCGGGGACGTTCCTGGATCGGTGTTCACATTTCCTCCACTTGTACTGTCACCACATGTTAGAGAGTAGGGGAAAACTAATCATTACGCTTTTGTGTGTGTGTGTGATATTTTGCTAATACTCGTCAGTTCCATTTAATCCGATTCTGCTTCTACAGAGCTGTTAACAACATTATCACAAAGCGGCTTTGCTTTGAAATCTGCGTTTATTCACCCAATAATCGAGGCAATGGTGACAGCGGCAGGAAATAAATCTTAAAATAGAAGATGAGGAAAGTCAGAGACAAGGATTGTGGATAAAATGTGTAGGTACAGTAGCTATAACGTGATATACTGTATGATGTGATAACCTGGTGATTCAGTACATTCAGGTGGTCAGCTGACTATATTTTATTGCCCCATAACGTTACTGAGTCTAGACCTGAGTAACTGATCAACCCCATAACACTGTCTCCAGAGGCTTGTACAGTGGACACTATGCATGATGGGAGCATCGCTTCATGTCCTTCCCTTCTTA
>JAOTRS010000047.1:2356477-2369774 GCA_028565755.1 Dinotopterus cunningtoni
TTTATGTTGTATGTAGCACCTTGGTCCTGGAGGAACATTGTTTCGTTTCACTGTGTACTGAACTGTATATGGTTGAAATGGCAATAAAAGCCTAATTGACTTGACTTGTTTACTTACATGTCATGATTTGACTAAAACATGGTAGTTCAAAACTCCTAAAAAAGTACATGAATTCAAATTAATAATTTGTTATATACAGGAAAATAATTCACCAGAATTAGTAAAAGATTGAAATTTGGATTTATAGCGTTTTGCTGTCAAACTGTACTGTATAAAGCTAAGGACATGCAGATGAATAGATAACAAATGATTTATGGAGTTAAGCATCTGTTTTATTCATAATGATAGATGTACAGTACAGTACAAAACCAAGTAAAGCAACCTGCAGTTAGAACTCACCTTAGATAACAAGCTAGACTTAGTGGACTAGTTTACCTCTAATAATCTCAGACATATTCAGAGCCAGTTCCAATGCAGGATTTGTTATGTTATCTACTTAGTACTATTATTATTATTATTATTATTATTATTATTATTATTATTATTAATGCTTACATTTATAGAAATGCTCTCTATCTATAAATGCTCAGATATTAGGGTTACAGCCTACATACCTCCATACTAAATAGTTTATCAGTATTTGATTGGTGTCATTACTATTTAAGTATCTTACTTTGCTTACATTATGTGGTTTGGGACACAGTCCTAATTTCTATTTAAATATGTATGGGTTTGCTGCTGTAAGATTAATTCTGCAAGTAGATATCAAAAGATTTACACATTCTTTCTTATTAATTAATGTTTCTTTTTCTTAAAGGCATGGTGTCTGGATTATGAAAATCTATTCAAGATAATGAAAATCAAGATAAACCCTTCTGCGCTTAGCACAACGGCTCCTTTTACAGTCGTTCCTGATCCAATCGGGAATCAACATCAGACATAATGAGAAACAAGTTGAGCAGGATAGCGAACGCCCACCGGACTCTATCTCCTGCGCTGCACTTCATCACTGCTCTGTCTCATATATTACAATTGTCAGAAAAGAAAAAAAAAAAGTAGAAAAAAACGCACCCAGAGCATCCGATGATAAAGCGCCATTATTCCTGACGTCAAGCAAGCACATGATAGATGCTGCTCTTTTGCCAGAGATGAATTTTTTACAGCATTATCTTTGGAAATCCAATATTGTAAGCAGGTGAGAGCTACGTTGTAAGGTCTTTCATAAGCTCCCATGAAGCAAAAATCTTTTTCCTCATGCCGGTAATCGAGTGTGATGGGTTCCATCCATCTTGGCATGGCCACGCTCCATTTTTGTGCCTGCTCTGACATTAGGTATGGATTTTTACTTGACATGAGGGATGACAATAATGTTTGAATGTAAATTATATTAAATGCCTCTGGCTGTGATGATCTTCTAAAGCGTTGTCGGGATACAAAAATGCACTTTAAAAATTTTCTTTTTTACAGTAAACATTTCTATTGCAATTTTGTTTTACGTTTAAGCTTTGCAGAATTAAGAAGTACTAAATGTACTGCAATAAAGTCATCACAATAGACAATGGGCCAATGGGTACAGTATAAACATCTACACCTTAATGAACCATTAGAGAAACTATACAAAAGATAAAATTACACTTTTTGCTATTATTAATATTATTATTATTGTTATTATTATTATTGTTGTTATAATGGACTCTGCGGTTTACTTAGATCTGTGCCCGAGTTCTTAGTGTTAAAGCTGCCTAAAGCAATTTGTTATTCAGATATATATATATTTTATTTTGATTAGATTAGATTGTCACTGTGTAAAGTACTTGAACAAATCCAATGAAATACAGTTGGCATCTAAGTGCACCAGAAGTGCATTACTAATATATTTATAATAAATTACATATCCAGGGTGTGCCCTGCCTCGTGCCCTAAGTCTCCTGGGATATGCTCCAGACCCCATTACCATATAGATATAAAGCTGTGGGCGTGACATTTAAAGGGATATGGATGTAGTATACAGTATGCATGATGTCCAGTAAGTATTATAAATAGAATATATGTGGTGTAATACGGTATGTAAATATATAACATGATGAGCAGGACATACATTTTTATAGTGTATATTTACGATTATATAGTTCAGTATATACAGAATTATGGATCATGGATGAAATATAAAGTAATGCAAAGACTGTGTAGTAAAAAGGATGTCTAATGGATAAGGAGTGCAGTTAAAGTAAAAGTAAATCTAAACAGTCTGTGTGATCAGTTGTTTAGTACGGAAGCAGCCACAGGGAAGAAGCTATTTCTCAGCCTGTTTGTGCAGGCATTAAGGCACCCCTAGTGCCTTCCTGATAGGAGGAGGGTAAATAGTCCATGATTAGGGTGAGAGCCATCTTTGATAATGCCTTTCGCCCTCTGCAGGCAGCGTTTCTTGTAGTGGGTGTCAATAGTGGGGAGCTATCCTGTTCCTGCAGCAGATCCTGCCAGTAATTCATCAGGCAGTTTTCACCTCCTCTAAAGGGCTTTCTGCTCTGTTGCAGTGCAGTTGAAGTGCCACATTGAGATGCAGTTGGTGATGATGATGATGGTGATGATGATGATGATGCTCTCAATGGTATAGCAGTAAAAGTTCACAAGACTTTTGGAGCACAGGTGGGCCTTCTTTTAGTCTCCTCAGAAAATAAAGGTGCTGTTTTGACTTTTTACCAGAAAGGATGATTTCAGGGACCAGGTGAGGTCTTCAGAGACTCAGGGGAACTTAAAGCTCGGTACTGTACATGCTCAGCAGCAGCTCAGTTGATGTGCATCGGAGAGTGTGATTCCTCTGGATAAAGTCCAGAGTGACCTCCTGCATTTTCAGGTTGTACTCCTGTTTAGTAACATTGTTTACTAATTTCATACAGACTTGTGTTAAAAAGAAAAAAACATTATACAGTGGAAATGCTCTCTAGGATGGCCTTACAACGAAAGGGTGTGATTAAGACAACTAATGGCTATATTTTAAACTGTAAAAAATATATATGTGTGTGTGTGTGTGTGTGTGTGTGTGTGTGTGTGTGTGTGTGTGTGTGAAAATGTGTTTAATAGCCCTTTAGGTTTCTAAAATGTGATGAAATGCCCCTAAGAGTTCTACATGTGTTTAAAAAAAATTGTTTAAATGCCTTTTAGGTTTCTATGTGTGTGTGTGTGTGTGTGTGTGTGTGTGTGTGTGTGTGTGTTTGTGAAAAATGTGATAAAATGCCCTTTAGATTTTTTGGGGGGTGTGAAAATTTAATGAAATGCCCTTTAGGGTTTCTAGAGGTATGTGTGTGTGAAAATGTGTGTGAGGAAACAGAATGTAGGTTTCTACAGAATGTGGGTGTGAAAATGTGCTTAATTGCTCTTTAAGATTTTACATCGGTTTGGAAATGTGATGAAATGCCATTCTGGGTTCTACATGGGTGTTAAAATGTGATTAAATGCTCTTTAGGGACCTACATGGGTTTAAAAAATGTGATGAAATGCCCTTTAGGGTCTCTATTGTGTGAAATTCGAGAAAACAGCCTGTAAAATTCTACTAGGTTTCTACTTGGGTGTAAAAATGTGCCTACTAAATGCTCTTTATGATTCTACGTGGGTGGAAAAATGTTAGAAAATGCCCTTTAGATTTCACTTGTGAGTGAAAATGTAATAAAATGCCCGTAAGTGTTCTTTTCCTTGCAAAGAATTGTGATGGTGTGAACTAATGTAAAAACAAAAAATGATGATGATGTTCTCTACGATGTCAATACACAGAGACACATGACCGAGACAATGCCCTAAAGGGTGTGGGTATGTGCAAGAAATACAGTACATCCTGGTGCCCTCTATGGTCTCTTTTGCAAAAGAATGAGATGAAGTGTACTGTAGGTGCGCCCTCTAGGCTTCATAGATGAACAAACAAGGGTTAATGCCCTCTGATTTTTTCCTCTACAAATGAGCTGTAGTAAATTTAATTAATACTTTATTAGAAATTAAATGAGCTGTAATAAATGTATAACAAAATAAATGGGCTGGGATAAATGTAATTATTTAATTTGAATTAATTTAAAATCATTTGATAGATTATTGTTATTATTGATTGTTAATTATTATATACCATTTTATGTAAAATTACGACTGGCATGTTCATGCCATGTGCAGTTCTGACAGTAACACATGCACGCCATTGCAACATCCGAGTGTTTCCATGTATTTTCCTGCCTACAGGTCGATCTCGAACAGGCCACTAAAGCCCTCCGAGCTGAGCTGGGATTCCCACCAGGGCTTTCATTACCGAATATATTACATTCCATTACGATCACGAGACGCGGCACAAACTCTGCCCCACACTCCGACTCAGTCATGGCACATCAGTATTCACAGCTAAGCTGTAAGTCAATCTTCTGTGTAAAGCCTCTGATATGATTTGGGATTTAACGATTGCGACCATATACTCCTTCCATTATTCCCTTGAGAGGTGTGCACTGGGCTCGAGATTTTGATATTGAGCGTTATACAATACTGTAACATACTTGGATGGAAGTGCTTACTCAGCAGCTCGGTTATATTTTATAAGTTGCAAGAAAGTCTCAAGGGGGAAGAAAAAGAAAGTAGTACTAGTGGTAGACCAGAACAACAAAGGGAATATCAAGAAGACCCTGACAAGAACAAAGGAAGAAGGAACCCAGACTAAACAAACAGTTTATGCAGAGTTCCTACTGGCTGAAGATAGAAGATACCAAACTCTACTGATAAATATCATTGACATCTTTAGACTACTAACTCGCTGCCTGAGATCTCTTTCTCACAATCATCGCTTATTCCAGTGAGATTTTATTTAAAACGGACTCCAATCTTGCTTTTGAACTAAGACATGCCAAACTGAAATATGTTTATTTATTTAATTACCAGCTTGTTTGAGTGTGATCTCAGAAAACAATACAGGCATTATCAAGAAATGCAGCAGCACCGTGTTTTAGTTTTATATCAGATTTTGATTGTGTGTTTTTCAAAACTTCAGGATTAAATTAAAGAGGTACATTTACACGAGTGGTGCATGCCGTGGTAAAACACTGAAGTCATGCTAGTAGCATGCTAATCACATGCTAATCATGTTAGCATCATGCTGGCAACATGCTAATATTGTTAGCATCATGTTAGCAACATGCTAATATTATTAGCATCATGTTAGCAACATGCTAATATTATTAGCATCATGTTAGCAACATGCTAATATTGTTAGCATCATGTTCGCAACATGCTAATCATGCTAATGATTTTGCTAGAGGGCATGGCTTATTAGCATCATGATAAACGCGAAGGACTGATTGGTTGCCTGAATTAATTGAGCCCTCCCCCGTGTATCTACGACAATGGGATCCACAGTTAAATCCCCATTATATGTCAATAAGTCAAATTTGGGCACCTCTTGCGCCCCAGAAGTACAACTTATACCCTCTTGTGGGGTATGATCTAACAACTTGCAAGCCTCTTCAAATGTGGTAAATTTGAGAAGAAAAAAAACTTTTTAAGTGCGCTAGAATCCATCAAAGTTGGTCTCAATGTTAAGTCTGTGGGACTTTTTGTGGCAGTAAATTGCCAACCCTTAGAAAAGTCATAGCATCCTATTTTTAAATAAGCCGCACAATTTGCCACCGCTTTCATAAGTCTACGTTAAACGGTACAGGACTAGCCAAACTTTTGTATGGAAGAAGGAAAAAAGAGGGAAAAAAGTCTGTGATTTAATAATAGTAGTGGTTCACTTCACAAGCACCACTGATAAATGTCTCCAGTAAATGTCCTGGACTAGTCCAAAACTAGCTGAACACCTAGATGTCACTCCTACTAGAACTATGATTTTGATAAATAAAATTTGACTTGAAAATTGAAGAAAAAAAAATTTAATCGGAGCTTCAATTTCCATAAAAGTACAGTTCAAATGTACCAGACTTTTAAAACAGCTGGACAGGTAATGCCCATCAGCCACTTAACGTAGGTATCTTAGAGCCCCATCACACTCTAACAAAGACCACAAGATCCTAAAAATATCGAAGAATAGGGCCAACATGGGAAAATATATTAAGTTCATACTATTCCCCAGACACGTCCACGTCAGGTGCTTAATGTGTCCATCATGTTGTTACTAATTTCCCATCATGCACATGATGACGTGCTCACTATTGCTCGAAGAGATCGAACCGAAGTATTACTACATCTAATCAGATCGCACCAATATCTTATCACGTTCCTCACACATGGTCACTGTGTCTGGCGCGTTGGTATAAATACCGCGACATGAGCAGTGCTTTTCATCACAAATTCATGATGAGTAGAATTGGATCCAGTATTTATACTAAATTCTCTGAACGTGACAGAGACATGCTGATAACCTGCTGCATGTGTGCCGTAAACATGTTAAGCAACATAATATGAATTTAATGTGGTCTTTTACGTGGCCTGGACCTACCATGGTCATAGCACAAGCTTGAAGAGGGAGTCGTGAGAACTTCTTTGACATATGGAGAAACAACGCAGTGACATCCTAATGACAACTCGGTCAGAGCGCCATCTGGTTTTAGTTACAACGTTAACTGGTCAATGGCGTCGTTACTGCATCCTTCTTAAGTTCCTTCTGCTTCTTGCTCTGACCATGTCCTGAACCAGATGTGTATTGCACACAGAGTTTGCTAATCAGCAAAGGCAATGTTAGATGGTTAACCAGGTAAGGAGTCTTGAAGTAGCCATTTTTATCCACGAGTATGTGCAGAGAATTCCAACTGGTCTAGGAGCTGTCTCGCATTTCTTTTCCATTTCAAGAAAAGTCAATACAGTAACGTCATGCTGTTCATTAAAGTTGCTTTGTATCTATAAAGCATTAAATAGGAATGCATTGATACCGACACCTGTATCGGGTATCAGACATCCGGCACCACATGATACTAAACAGTGTGGGGTGTGTACAGAGCCATGCTAATGAACAGACGACATGACACAAGAGTGATCTGGATGGATTTCACGGCATTGGTGAGTAAAGCAGAGCAGAGTAGAAACTGATCTGTGAAAATACCAAGAGGAGAAACTAGAGCAACTTCCTACGATACGAGAGATGAGACCACTTTGTGGCTTTGAAAGAGAATCTTTAATTTAGAATTCGAGTGTAAATTGTGAAGGAAGCTCGTGTGAGTGTTCAGTGATCACAGATATGAACTGATCTCTCTCTCTTTTCACCGCTCCATATGCAGTGTTTAATGAACAAGCTCACCGAAACCACCCAGTATAACATACTGGTTAATTTAGTAAAAATGAAGCATTAGGTCAGTTTTCGTTTCAGAGCCGATTCACACTTTTTAAACAAATTCCTTAAAATACGCATAATACTGCTTTTGTAGAAAATAGAAAAACAACTTGCACCCTCTGCAAATACTCCACATTTTCAGTTTAAGGTCAGTTGGTGGATTACTGCCACCTACTGGAGTGGAGTGTGGAATAGAAGATTGGCGGGAAAATCAAGTTTAATGCTGTGTATGAGACAGTTAAACAATTAATAAAAGTTACACAGTGTTTCAGAGTTTATTAGCCATTTTTGGTAGATTGTGAATACAGGTTGTCCCACCAAGTGGACTGGTATGTTTTACTCTATATATTTATGTCAATAGCGTATAAGACTCTTGTACACTATTGACATGAATATACAATGTAAAGCATATCAATCCACTAGGCTAAATCTCTGTCTCCGTTCCCCACACTGCAATCAAGTGGCCAAAAACCATAACCAAAAAAGCTAAAGAAATTAATCTTCCACATGTGAAATACAACATTGTTGTCTTTGCGCCTTTAACTTACGAGTTGAATCCCAGACGCCATTTTGTCTTAGAGCTGTTTTCCACTGTATCGGACTGTAAACTATGTTGTGTTGAGGATTTTCCCGAAGTTAGTATTATTCACCTTTACAGGACAGACATTTTCCATCATCAAACCCCAGGACTGATTCAGACACACACACACACACACACACACACACACATATACAATATACCAGACTTTAGACATTTTATACATTACCTTACACACTGAAAATATTGTATATAATTGTAAATATTGGTACTTGATGCACTGCAGTGTTTATTTTTTTACAATACACGTGAGCTACTTCCGTGATTAAACCGTTCATATCTACGCAAATTTCGTAACTCGAATGTTCGTAAATCGGGGACGACCTGTACTTTCTATATCTGCTTGAAATAAATCAGACACTTGCTGTAGTAGTACTCTTGAAGCGCATCAAATCAACAGTCTCACAGCTCCACTCCATTCACTATAATATTCCATTAATAAAATATGCTGCACATGCTGAGTTCAATAACTGTTTCATGATATCTAATTAAGGATGTTAATTAATATTGAGTATTAAGGTGTCTTATGTCCTCATTGGGGGAGAAGAACAGACAAAAAAAAAAATTCTCAATTTACAAATGTTGGGCGTCTATATTTGGTCTTTATTTCATAAATCAATGTTATTGGTCACACAGTCTGTGGGTTTTACAAACATTTAACCAATAAAATGTATTAAGAGCTTGTGTTTAAATCTCATAACTGCATTCAATTGTCAAACTATGGGATGATTTTTTTTGCTAAAATTTAATGGTTTTAGGTGGTACAGTGACGTAATGGTGGTGTAATGGTTAGCACTGTGCCCTTGTGTCTCCAGAGTCGAGGGTTTAATTCCCGCCTTGGTTCTGTGTGTGTGTGTGTGTGTGTGTGTGGAGTTTGCATGTTCTCCCCATGCTTGGTGGGTTTCCTCTCGGAACTCTGGTTTCCTCCCAAGGTCCAAAGACATGCAGATTAGTCTAACTGGCGTTCCCAGATTGCCCATTGTGTAAGAGCGTTTAAGTGTGTGTAGGTGTGTGTGCCCTGTGCTAGATTGGTACCCTATCTGGGGTGTACCCCACCTCATATTTAGTGACCCCTGGGGATAGGCTCAAGGCCCCCTGTGACCCTGTACAGGATAAGCTCTATAGAGAATGAGTGAGGGTTAGTGAGTAATGCTTTTAATTGTTTTGGTCACTTTTGGCATTAGTTTTGATCAATTTCTGATCACTTGAAGATGTCATCCTTCAGTCTTATCCTCCTTGCTTTACATTAGAGTAAATGCACTTTTTGTTAGTATTCCCCACACATTACACTTTGGTTAATTCCCAAACGTTGTTGGCTTTCCTTTTTGTTTCCTTTTAGGTACAAATTTTCCTTGTAAATCTGTGCTTTGGGGTTTATGAATCATCTCAAGTTCCATAGTTATGTTTCCCAGCTTCAACCTGTCTATATTTTCCTTGTTACTCTTTATGAATGAGCTAGATTTCACTAAGTGCTCGAATCCCTAGACTGCAACGAGTGCCCTTTTTGTATTTGCACAAATACTGTACACACTCCTGCAACAGAATCTCACACAGCACGCCATGGCAAAGTTATTATACCAGCTGTGACTTCATATAAGCTTGTAATACCATTATAAACCAGGAGCATAAACATCAGCTTCCTTCCAAGTGCTTTTACATATTTCCTCAAACCCGGCATCAAAGCCCAGCCGTCTCCCCGTACGCCCCTCCGTCTCATCCGGCTCATTAAAAAAGTATTCTCATATTCGGAATAAAGACGCAATAGTGCCGACACTTGTTTTCAGCATGGTCTGCTATGAAACCGAGAGTGTAATCTCACCCTGGGGTGGCCTTGTTTTATAGTTCCTGATCTTTCTTTTTTAAAGGGCCAAACTGAGGAGTGCTCAGAAATGTGCAGGATGTTGTAACTATGCAGCAGGAGAAAATTTTTCCCTTTTAATTAACTCCGCGAGGCGGCAAGGAGCGGCCATTGTAGGAGCTGAAAAACTGATGCAATTACCCGACTCTATTCAGCCAGCGTACAATAGTGTGATGGAGCCTCATTGTGGAGCGACAATGCCATAATTGTAGAGTGTCACACCTCAGTGCAGCCAAGGCATCATACGCGCTAACGTTCGAAGAAAGACCAAGTACACTGGAGCACACTTTCGAAAGAAATATGAAGCAGAGAAAAGATAAGTATTAAAGCGTTTTAATTATCACTTCCTGAGGGCCGTGTGACTAATACGGCTCGGCTCTGAAATAGGGGAGATTTTTTTTTTTTGTCTGAAAAGAAAATTAAGAGTCTTTTCTCAAATAAACGACTACGCATAATAGACGCAGTGAAGATCTCTAAAGGTGCATATAAATAAATTATTTTGTGTAAAATGTACACAAACTTACAATTGATTCAACACCAGCCATTTGGAAATCCTTAGTAGGTCCAGTGGGTGGTTTGCTCATGAAGTCACGTCCGCTGCATTGTGCGGCGCCAACTGCTGGAGGTCAGGAAGTGGTTTTCTGCATAGTGAGCGTTATTATAAGCTATAAAAATGCCTATGGTTTGTGTTTTTAGAGTTTTATTCAAATCGATCAAACCAATGGAAATGCTTTTATCGAGTGTCACAGGTTGGTTTTAAGTGCGGGTTCAAAATATTGATCAAGAGCCATCAACAAGGACCTTCGTCAGCAGTCAGGAGGAGCAGGGTCGGATAACACGTGTGTATGTGTGCAGAGAACAATATACTGTACATTTGCTGTAATTTTGCTAGTTTTAAGCATTTATTTAATCTTTTTTTAAAGCACCACTATCTGCCAATAGTAGATGTAATTTACACTTAACAACAGTAGAATTCACCTGCAAATAGACTTAATATTACTATATTTGGTTATGGATGGTATCGAACGGTTTCATGACTATTCTGTAATACGCCAACAGACGGCAACACAGGGCTGCACACAGTCTCAGGGAGCTCCGACCTTCATAAGTCAGTGTGCCAAAAGGCACTGTCCTGTGTACATCACTATTCTGACCACAAGCGTTACCACGTCTGCTATTTCATCCAAAACAGCAAGTTAGAATAAAGTGCAAACATGAAATCCTGATTAAAACTATGCAAATCTGCCACAGAGACATTTGATGTGATTCGGCAAGATTACTGTGATGCAGCAATGAGTTGCTTGAGGTGTCGAGGTGTGTCCCTGAAAATGTCAAAACCATTCGGCATCTCGTGCATGATGATCGTCAGAGAACAATCCACAACACTGCTGCCATTGTCTGTGCGTCATACGGAACAGTCCAGGCGATCTTCACGTGCGATTTCAACATGTGCCGTGTTGATGCCAAGTTCATCCCCAGGCTGCTGACCCATGAGCAGAAGGAACATCAGGCACATTGAAGTCTGCCAAGAACTTCATCAGTGTGCCCTGGATGACACGTCCTTCATGTCCAGGATCATTACTGGTGACGAAACTTGGGTGTACGACGACTGAAACTGAAACTGACTCCATGACTGAAAAAGGCGAGGCAGGAACGCAGCTCGACCAAGTGCATGCTCATCGTCTTTTTGACATTCACAGCATTGTGCATTGAGAATTCATACCCAGGGGCCTCAATAGCGAACTCTACTGACAGGTTTTAAGGTGTCTGAGGAAGGACATACGGCAAAAGCGACTGAATCTGTGGCACGCGAAAACTTTTTGATACTTGCTCGTAGTATCGTATTTTGACAAGATTCAAGAAGTTACTCAAACTTACTCAATAGCAATCTTTCAATCTTGTTGCGAAATCACTCCTTTTTATAAAATAAGGATAACTTTCAACATATCTGATGATTATCTCTTTATACTGTTCTCTGGGACAGTATAAACCGACACAACACAGACTTTGTCCAATCTCATCATTCTGTTTTTCACTTCTCGCCCTCTGCAGTGATGTCACGCACCATAATAGTCATGTGATAGCTAACAGCCTATTCTCCACTAGGGATACGTGTATATGACATGATAATTGCAGGGACATTCTCCTATAACCAACATTATGTTCTCTGGCATTAGCCTTCCTTTATCCTCCTAAGTGAATTATCTGCTCATACAATCTCACATTCGATAACCACCTCATCGAATACTCTGCAAAACCTTCTTCCTTCACCTCAAGAACATAGCAAAGCTACAGTACGTCCCAGTCTCAATCTTGAACTCTGAAAATACCTTTCTTGTCTCTGGGCTGGACTATTGTAATGCACTCAGCTTTGGGATCTCCGGCCAGAGGCTTCTGAAACTCTGATACGTTCAAAATAGTACTGCTGGAATCCTGTTCAGGGCAAGAACATTACACCTATAAATATCTACTCCTGGCCCTTCAGTGCATTCATGGCACCACACCTCTCTATCTAATGTAAATTCTAACCCCAATTGGGGAACCCAAAATTTGTGACATTGTGTCTACATGAAAAGTGCTATAGAAATACAATGTATTATTATTATAATAATAATTATTATTATTATTATTATTATTATTGAGCCTGGGGCAGCGGGATTCCTTCCTCATTGGGCCACTATTAGTGCTTGATGCTGTTCCTTTTTTTTTTTTTTTAGCACTTTAGCACCCCTTTCCTTTTGCAGCCCTAACAGCTTCCACTCTTCTTGAAAGGCCGTCCACAAGATGTTGGAGTGTTTCTGTGGGAATTGGTGCACATTCATTCTGTAGAGCGTTTATGAGGTCAGACACTGATGCTGGACGAGAAGGTCTGGCTCGTTCCAGTTTATCCCAAAGGTGCTCGATGGGGTTGAGGTCAGGGTTCTGTGTTCAGGCCGGTTGAGTTCTTCCACACCGAACTCATCAAACCGTGTCTTTATAGTCCTTGATTTGTGCACTGGGGTGGAGTCATGTTGGAATAGAAAAGGACCTTTAACAAACTGTTCCCATAAAGTTAATAAGAACATAGTATTGTCCAAAATGTCTTGGAATGCTGAAGTATACGATTCACTGGGGAGAAGGGGCCTGATTGAAACACCTGAATTCAATTATTAACAGGTTTGGACAAATACTTTTGTCCACGTAGTGCATTTTCATATTTATTGGGTGGTTGGTCACTTAAAAGAGGTTAACCATTTTTAACAGAATTAAAATTAAATGAAAAATTAAAGGGGATTAACACATGTTGAAATGCTGAAAAATGTGCCAGACTGAGACACCTCTTGATCTAAAATCACCAGGTTTTACTTCAACTAAATCTTAACTTGTTTACTATCAGTAAACACCAGAAATGATATCTAACACCTGAAGGCATTTATCCAAAATACACAATAATCTCCTTTGAACAGTTGATATTGAGTTGTATCTGCTACTTCTGATCTGTAAAGCTCCATAACGGCTCTAATCTGAGGTGCTGGTTGTTAATTGGTGATTTCTGAGGCTGGTGACTCTAAAT
>JAOTRS010000047.1:2451169-2464718 GCA_028565755.1 Dinotopterus cunningtoni
TATACCTGACATGCTCAGTGCTATTTCGTTCATGATACAGTATGAATAGTCAGACATTTTAGTACTGACCTGCAGATAGTCGGTAAGGTGCTGTCTTTACAGTCCTCGCTGGGCCATGAGACCGGTGTCGTAGGCACATCGTTGGCATTGAGCCAAGCAGAGGTAGCTTCTGTGGCATAAAGCTATGAGCATGTAAATAAAAAGCTAAATGGTAGAGAAAACAATTATGCTAATCCAATACATTTACTGTGAATCAAGTAAAACTGGATTCCCCCCGGATTATGCACATGCAATTTTAATATTTAAAAATATATAAACAAGGACTAACAGGCAATAAAGTATACAGTGCGGAAATGATTTGATTATTGTGTGAAGTTTCAAATTAAAAGACAGAATTAATAGTGAACATTGGCTTCGTTTATTTTCCTCTTGCGTCAAGATTATGACTCCTGGAATTTGTGTATAGAACGCCTTACATCGCAACTGATGTCATGTCAATAGAATTAATCCCAGATTATATCTGATACTGTATGATTCCAACTTGAATCTGAATTTTCTGACACCAGCTTCCACTATCAGGTGCTTCGTGTTCCTCTGTTTAAGTACAGCCTTTATTCATCACATATATATTACTGCACAGTAAAATTCTTTATTCTTCGAATATCCTTGTTAGCTTCTTGTTAGGAGGCTGGGGTCAGAGCGCAGGGTCAGCCATTATACAGCAACCCTGGAGCTGACAGGGTTAAGGGCCTTGCTCAAGGGCCCAACAGTGACAACCTGGCGAAGCTGGGGCTCGAACCGCTGACCTTCCGGTCAGTAACTCAGAGCCTTAACAACTAAGCCACCACTGTTTTGGAAGGCACTTATCAGAAAGTGTTTGGTATTTCTCCAGCGATCTAACAAACACTTCCATTGTGCATAAGTTCTTCTCACAGAACAGTCAAGTCCAGCTTGGGGGCGTGCTGTGGATCAGGAGAACAGGAATGTGTGATGAATGTAATGAGTGGTAATTGCTGAATGGTGGGGGTCTTTCAGAGTGAGCCATTTCCACTTGTTTTTTTATTTACTCCTGATAAACTGGAAGCTCTTTTTTTTTCACATTTTCAGCATTTGTGTGCAGCATCCTTCATAGTGAAGTAATCACCCTGTAGTGTCTTCAGTTGGTGCAGTTTTTCGGCTATTACCATTAGATCCATACATTTTTGATTGTGGCACAGGTTTTTACATCATATGCTCTTCCTTACTTAACCCTCACACATTTTCACCTGGGCTTCAGGTCTCCAGAAGATAGGTGTGGGGCATTGGCTGGGATGTGAACCCAGGCCTTCCTCAGGCGCACAAGAAGCCTACCATTGGACCACCAATGCCCCCTGTAAGGTCTCCAGCATAAACCAAAATGCTGACTTTCCTAGAGCAAGTGCAGCTTGTGTCTTCCTTTAGTAGAGAAGAACCTTATCCGGCATGTTACTAGTCATCACACATCTGTTGAACTAAAGAATCTTCATTTCTTCGACTTCAGCGCAGTGTCCACCTTCACACCCGACAGCTCCAGGGTCCCCAGTTGGATTCTTAGCCTATATGGAGTTGTCCCAGTTCTCCAGTTTCCTTCCATTCTCTTTTAAAAACTGGCAGTATTCGAGCCAAATGAGTGTGTGAGGACTGGTGTCCCATTTATGGAGCATTCCTGTCTCACACACTTCGGAACGTCACACTGAGTTAATTCATGTTGAAAGATTTAACCTTTCTACGGATAACACATCTCAAATCACTAAAGCACAATGATCCTGCAACAGACGGGAGATAAAACAATATATTTGACTCACTTTAAATCCCTTCTCCTTAAGCTGGTGAGCAGTAGACAGGAAGTCTGGCCTGAATAAATGCTGGGAAAGAAACAAACAAACAAGGCAGAAAGTAAGGGAAAGGGGGTGGGGAGGTAGAAGAAAAAGAGGGGAAGGGGTCATCCAGTGCAGGCAGATAAAGAAGAAGATCGAGACACATTTCTATTTTTCGGCATGTCCGCATCAGAGGCTTAACCATGGCCGTGTAATGAGCGTGACAGATCCTCGGCCCTGCGGCTCGGCCATTAGGCAGGCAGCGCTGGAGCCGAGCAGAGCAGCAGCTCATTTCTGATGAGAATTTTACAATCTCATTTGTACTCCGGATTCCATTAGAAAATAATGCTGCCGTAACAACCTGACAATGACCCCGACTAGACATTCCGCATCTCAGCCCCGAGAGCAGACTTGAATCCCAAAATACCAACAACAAATACTAAATAATAAAACCCGCTGCGTGGCACACACGCTAAAGGGCTCTGCTGTGTCAAAATAAACATCTCGGGGAGGCCTCTGGGTCAGCATGGCCAGCAAACATCTACACGCCCAACACTCAAAAACTTTCTAAACTTTATGATACTAGTTGAATAGACAAAACAAGCAGAGCTCAATGTCATCAAGGTCACCGCCACTGCAACCCAAGTCCAGTCCTCCTTGCTAATAATTTATGGGCCACGAATATCCTTTAAATGAATCTGAATCAGGAAGGAAGCTCTTGAAGAACAGCTATTTCAGACATTTGACCTTGATGCGACCTTGGAACACTTCAAAAATAAAATCAGTTTCTCTTCTGGTTACATTAATAATTACACTGTATAAATTCTACAAACATTCAGTCACTTGCTCTTAAGATATCACATTAACAAAAATCCTATACACTACGTGGCCAAAAGTATGTACACCCTGTGCTATTACACAAATATGTTACCAATTCTCTTCACTGCAACTAATACCCCTTTTTCACCAATTTTTCACAGTTTTTTGTTCTCAAAGAACTCTCTAGTCCATGGAAAAACAAAGCCATTTATTAGGAGGTTCACTTTTGAACCCAGCTCTGAACCAGCACTAGCAACAGACTTGAACTAGCACCTGGTTCTCTTTGGTGGAAAAGGTGTATAAAAGAGACCTAAGCCTATTCCACCATGGCAACAATGCACAAAGCCAGCTCCATGAAAACATGAATGGTGTGTTAGGGTTGAACGAGAAGAACTCGAAAGCCTTGACCAGAACCAACCCCAATGAACGCCTCTGGGATAAACTGGAACTGGCACCTCCTCAAAATCCAACATCCAGGCTCCAACAGCTAGTGGAGAGCCTTCAGGAGGAGTACTTTCCTTTTTATATAGTTTATTTAAAACAAACAATTCAATTAAATCCGTAAATCTTAAATTTTACCATTTGTAGGATGTGATAAGCTTCTTATTAAAGTGCACATGTTTAGTAAAGCAGTTATTATAAGACTGCAGTTGGCTTAGAGGTGTTGATGAACTGTGATGAACTGTAAGACAAATACTGTGTATGTTGTGACTTTCAAGTCTAATTAGTGAATTTGTCCATTACTGGTTAGATCCAGTTTTTTATTTCCAACAAAACAAAGTTGGAAACATTTCTCAGCTCACCTTCAGCCATTGTTCCGTAGATTTCCCTACTTATTATTTTTTTATGCACCAAAGGTTTGGAAGGTGTATGCACTTAAAAAGATTTACCTGCACTACCATCATAGCTGCTGTTCTCTACACCTTCTGGCCAATCAGAATAGAGAACTAAGCAGCGCGGGGTATAAATGAGTACATTACACATACTGCAGTGTAATATGATGACAGATGGTAATTTGAACTTTAAGCTGAGTGCCAAGCTGAACTAGCGTATATTAAGTCTGAGCTCATGAGCCCTGAAGCTTCAGTGACAGTCTTCTCCGAAGTGATTAAATCACCAGATTTGCTTAGTTTGTTCTTAATTGATCTAATTATCTACCTAATTTAACATGTTACACATTTTCAGGGAAGACATGCACGACTAACTACTGGGAGACTGTTAAAATGTAGTGCTGGGAAACGCTGCGCTTGCAAAATTTCCGTTGAATAGTTGCGTTTGGATGTGCCTTCAGACGGCAGTTTAGGAAGTAGATGGGGGGAGTGCAGATTGTGTATTCATCTCTATTCAGGCTAGAGTCCAGCAAGAAATTTATTTTGTCACAAGGTTGTGGTGAGGTTCATTTGGCAAGCTTATGGACTTTTGCATAATGTTGGTTTTAGGTTGCTTTTAAAAGTTAGAATGATTTGATGAAATGTTGAATGGATGATTATGGAATAACATTGAACGAATGGCCCCAATGACCGCATTGTTGCAAAAAAAACAAGAATATACGTTCCATGTTGTCGAGACTTAATTTCTTCATCTTCCTGAATATTGTTCTTATTATACCCTTAAGATGTTTTTGTTTTTCCTTTTTTTGCATGAGCCTGGATCACGACGCTTAATGATACTAATCGCAGGATCCTCATCGCACGATCTGATGAAGATCTAGAATCCAGATGATATTTTATCAGGACCATTAAGTACAGGGTGATAAGTATTAATCTCCAAACTGCTGAAGTTGCACAGTGTAAAACTGCCTTTAGTGTTCACTTTTTGGAATCGAAAAGATGACCTGCGTGCACTAAGACGATTTCCCCTGCACTTTTTTTCCCATTTAAACTAAAATCAGATCAAATCAAAGAATCTACACACATCGTCTTTATCACCTGCTGTCTGCTTTCCTAACTAGACTTTATTCACTCTGAATACTCTTTAACAACTTGCTGTTTTGTGGTTCGCCTAATTCGATGCTCACTCCAGTGTTTTCTAAGCAATTTGCCCTCATCACCTCGTTCTCATCTCTCTAATTTTGTCATTTTCTTCCCTGCATGGCTCTGAGGATGAGCCCAGACTGATTTTTACCCCAAGCCTGACTGCCCTGTTCATGGGCAACATGTAACTGCTTTACAGGGAGCATTTAAAGTCACCAGCTTGGTTTATATGCTAATTAAAGATTAAGGCCATTACTGGACTTGCTTGCTAGCGCAGAATGCAGCCACTTTATGCTTAACAATGCTGGACAGCCTCAAATATCTTTTATTTTATTTTTTTATTAAATATCATGTTCTACATACTATAATCATTTATGTATAATCATTTATTTTTTAATTAATCCCCTTTACAGTACTTACTAACCTGGTTCTGGTATAGTAACAGCCACTCTTTAACCAGACAATTATGTTTACTAGGGATCAAAAACCAGGCCACACTTCACTCGTCCAGTTGGATTACTAAATAATGTCTGAATTGTAATTTAATAGGCAGCACGGATGAGTGAAGAAAGGCCTGGTTTTGGGGCTTAATGGTTATTGCTGTCACTAACACCTTCAGGGTTAGGGGTTCGAAGCTTGTCTCAGGGAGTTTACATGCTCTCCATGTGCACATTCTGAAGATATGTGGTCTAGGCTGATTGGCATCTCCAAATGTGTATGACCGTGTGTGTGTGTGTGTGTGTGTGTGTGTGTGTGTGTTTGGGTCCTGTGGTTCAGGGTGTACCCCGCACTGTGCATTAAGTTTGCCTGCATGGAGGAACCAGATGTGCAAAGATAATAAATGTATATTTCAGGAGACCTACAGCTGTAATTGACCTGGGGTAAATACTTATGCAATCATCAAATGTATGGGTTTTTTTTTTCTTAAACTTTGTGTCAGTAAAACAATATAACTTTTTTTTTGTAAATCAAATAATAAATCTCAATTACATCCAGTTCCTGGTTTTTAGTTTACAAAATGAGGAAAAGGTCAATGGGTGGTACTGTAGCTACCATAACACTTTTATGGCTTGTTTCTCTGATTTCTGATAAAAGAAGACGTTATGAGTGTAGGGCACAGCAGAGCTGAACAGGAAAGCTTCTTACACTCTGGTCTTCTAAAGTGGAGCTGTATGTTAGAAGTGAAGCAGCTGATACTGCCGCTCCAGGCTGATCTGTGTATTGTATTTTACTAGGTGCATATACTGAAATAAAACTGTCAGTGTTGAAATGGTGTTGCAGTGTCCTTTAAGGCGAGTGCATGATGTAATAAAACGGCAGCACTCCCTCAGGTGAAAAGATATAAACTGTGAAAAGAGAAGTAAAGTGGTGTGGAAGCAGCTCCATGCCTTCCGAGTATCCAGCACTTCAAAGGTCATGAACGCCTAACATAATGAGGGAAGGAGTGTGGTACAAAGAGAAGTCCTACAGTGATAAGGGATGACGACTGTTAGCCTTCAGCTGTGCTCTGTGAAGCACAACCAGAAATAAACCACACAGGTAGAGGGAGATGGGTATGAGGCAGATGGGGATGACGGAGAGGTAGGGTGAGGGAGATGAAGATAAGGGAGATGGGGTGAGGGAGATGAAGATAAGGGAGATGGGGTGAGGGAGATGAAGATTATGGAGATGGGGATGAGGGCAATGGGGATGAAGGAGATGGGAATGAGGGAGAAAGGGATAAGGGAGATGGGGTGAGGGAGATGAAGATAAGGAAGATGAAGATAAGGGAGATGAAGATGATGGAGATGGGGATGAGGGAGATGGAGATAAGGGAGATGAAGATAAGGGAGATGAAGATGATGGAGATGGGGGTGAGGGCAATGGGGATGAAGGAGATGGGAATGAGGGAGAAAGGGATAAGGGAGATGGGGTGAGGGAGATGGAGATAAGGGAGGTGAAGATAAGGGAGATGAAGATGATGGAGATGGGGATGAGGGAGATTGAGATGAGGGAGATGAAGATGATGGAGATGGGGATGAGGGAGATGAAGATGAGGGATATGGGGAAAAGAGAGATGGGGATGAGGGAGATGAAGATGAGAGAGATGGGGATGAAGAAAATGAAGATCATGGAGATGGGGAGAGGGAGATGAAGGTGAGGAAAATGGGGATGAGAGAAATGGGGTGAGGAAGATGGCATGAGGGAAAGGGACTTTACTTTTCTTATTTAAACATTTTTAGGTCATCAGCAGATGTATAATCATTCCACTTCATACCATACTGTGTATGACTGTCTATCTGAAAAATAAAATTTGAATTTGAGAATTTGGGAAATGGAAGTGAGGGAGAGTGAAGGAGATGAGTGTAAGGGAGATGGGGGGTGTTGATGAGGGTGGTGTTGTCCTGCTGTTGAAAGAGTTGGGGATGACAGAGTTGGGGCATAGGAGATCAAGGGAGATGGACATGAGGAAGATGGGGGAGTTGGGATGAGGGAGATGTGGATGAGGAAAGTGGAGATGAGGGAGATGGGGAAAAGCGAGTTGATAATGAAGAAATTGGGGTGCAGGAGATGGAGATGAGGGAGGAGAACATGACGGAGTTGGGGCAAGTGAGATGGGGATGAGGGAGATGGAGGTGAGGGAGATTGAGATAAAGAAGTTCGGATGAGGGAGTTGGGGAAGAGGGAAATGGAGATGAGGCAGACTGGGATGAGTGAGTTCGGGATGAGGGAGCATGAAGTAGATGGGTGAGAAGAGATGGGTGTAAAATAGATGCATGTGAAGGAGATGGAGATGAAGGAGATAAAGGGAGGTGTTGACGAGGGAGGTGTTGTCCTGCTGCAGCACCGCTCCACACACTCACCTGGATGCCGATGAGGATTCCTCTCTGAGGCAGTTTGAATCCTGTGGAGAGCATCGCCTTTAAAAAGGCTGAGTAGATATTAGGTCCAAAGCAAGCAACCTGCACACAGAGGCAGCGCTAATGTCATCATCCTCATCATCATCATCGTCATTAACATCATTAACAACAACAAAAACAACAGTGATAACAACACAATGAAGCTGAAAGCAGATTAAACCGATTATACTGCAGTAGATTTCACACTGGCTCAATTCAGTATCTCTCTGCAAGACATGAAGACGTGAAAGTAAAAGAAAGAAGAGAAAGAGAAAAGAGAAGTATGGACAAAACAGATAAGAGATAATTCATAGAAGTGAAAGAGGTGAGGACAGGAAGAGAGGAAAGATGGAGGGCAAAGAAGATAAATAAGCCATAAATAAGGAAGTGATGAAGAAGATAACGGGAGAGAGGAGAACAGGAGTGATGTAGTAAAGAGGAGAAGAAAAGTGATGAAGAGAGAAGAAGCTAATGGAAAAAAAGAAGAAGATGAGTGATGAAGAGAAGAGGAAATGAATGATGCAGTGAGAGGAGAGAAAAGATAAGACAAGGTTAAGGGAGGTAAAGAGAAGAAAAAATGAAGAGAAGATAACAGAAGAAAAGAGAAAAGAGTCTAAATAAGAAAATGAAAAGAACCATAAGGAAAGTGTAAGAAATGAGAGACGGATGGAGGTTGAGCTCGTCTAGACACAAGTTCAAGACGAAAGACGTCTCATTAGGAGAAACAGAGTCTACAGACCTCTCCAGTGGAGGCCATCTCACAGCGCAGGACAGGGTCGGCATCTCTCAGACGCGGCCATGAAAACATCGGTGCCTAGAGAGAGAGAGAGAGAGAGAGAGAGAGAGGGAGGGGGAGAGAGAAATGGTTTTGAACACAATATTCTGATATTTCATTAAGATTTCTGCTGTGTTGAACATTTAAACTAAAAATATCCAGATAATAATATTACTGAGAGTTTGAAATGGACAAATGTGCAAAATGGACACTTGAAATCAAATACTAAAAATCTGTCGTTCCACTGCCACCTAGAGGTGAGGATGTGAACATCTGTGTGGAAACCTCAAACCCACACCCACATTTGTATTAGAGATATATACGAGTTCTACAGGCCGACTGCGATAGGAATCACTTTCTCCGTGCTGACATTTAAACTGATGCTGAGAGAACGCTCCTGCGTTAAGCCGAGAAGGAGAAGGAATGCGGAAAGAGCTCCTTAAGTGGCCGGTTGTTATTCAGCAGTGACGACAGGCTGCTATCAGAGACGCCCCACGCTTTCAACATGAAAAGAAAGCATAGCAGGCGACCTTTCTTGCCTCCTTATTTTTTGGAACAGGACAAAAAGCGGGCAGCAGTCGTACTTAACCGTGTTTGAGACGCGTTGGCTGACTGCCCGTTGTGGTGGCTCGTCCTTATCACTTCAATTAGAGACAGACAGCTTTCGTTACCTGAAGGAGAAGAGGAACAGGAGAAGACAGAATGGAAAATAGAGGATAGTGGATAAGGAAGGTGAGGAGACAGAACCCTAAAAGGGGGGGGGATAGAAAATGTACATGAGACGAACTCTAGGAAAGGAAAAAGGGGAGAGAATGGAATAAATGTAAGAGAGGGCAACAAAAGGGGGAATGTTTATAGAGTGTGGATGTGGAAAAATGTTGTTGTAAAGAGGACATAAGAAGAGACATGAAAACAATGAGATAGGAGTGAGGGAGTAAAAGGAAATAAAAATTTTATTTATTGAATAAGTTTAAGAGGACAGAAGAAGCACTGAATGTTGAATGGATAGAGCAAGGTGGGGGAAAGGGGACATGAGAAAAAGGAAATTCAATAGAGAAAGGAAAAGAATGGATAGACAATACAGACAGGAAAGATAGACACCCCCAGGACAGATGGACAGGAAAAAGACGATTGAGTAAAGAAATAAAATAAAAAAAGGTAAATAAAATAAGAAAACAATGAGTTGTAAAATTTAAAAAAAGGGGGGACTTAAAAAAAAGGGGGGAAACTAAAAAGAAGACAAAAAGGGAGACTAGGAGAATGAGGGGACAGAAGGATAAGTTGATAAGAGAAAGTGGGTACAGGAGAGTAAGAGTAAAACGAGAGATGAATGAATGGAAAGAAGATAGAAGGAACAGACGATTGTAAAGGCAGATGAATCTGAGGACAGATTAGTGAAAAGACAGAAGAGAGAAGTGACAGAAGAGTAATGGAACGAAAGAATGGAAGGACAAAAGAGTCATGGAACAGAAGAATTGAAGAACAGAAGAGTGAGGGGCAGGTGAGTGAAGAGACAGAAAAGTGGGAAGACAGATGAGTGAGGAGACAGAAAAGTGAGGAGACAAATAAGTGAGGAGACAGAAAAGTGAGGAGACAGAAAGTGACAACAGTGAGGGAACAAAAGAGTGAAAATGAAGATAAATTCGGAACAGAAGTGTGTGAGGATATAAGAGTGAAAGGAAAAAAGAGTGAGAGGACAGAAGGAGAATAAAACAGAATAGTAAAAGGACAAAAGACTGAGGGGACAGAGAAGACATAAAAGTGAAAAGACAGAAAAGTGAAAAGACAGATGAGTGAGGAGACAGAAAAGTGGGAAGACAGATGAGTGAGGAGACAGAAAAGTGAGGAGACAAATAAGTGAGGAGACAGAAAAGTGAGGAGACAGAAAAGTGAGAAGACAGAAAAATGAGGAGACAGAAAAATGAGGAGACAGATGAATGAGGAGAGAAGAGAGAATGGAGGCAGAAGATTAAAGTGATATGAGAGAAGCAGGGCAGAAAAGAAAAAAGACCTGTAGAGGTGTAGTGGATGGAGTGGTGGGGGTGAAACAGAAATGAGACAGGGGACGGTGGGACAGGTGATTTGTGTCCCCAGTCCTATCTGAGGAGTCACGTCCAGGCCACTGGAGGAACACATACTTGAAACAGTCTAATCAGCTCTGAATAAGCCAGCCTCGCTTTTGAATGTTAATGTGAGGAGGATAATAAACACCAGCGTCTCACACTAATCCTGCTGAGCTCAGGGACGCATCCATTAAAGATTCTCATCAGAACAAGGTAGACCACACTGACATGCTACGCATGATCGCAACACAAACCGAGTCCTCAGGGACGACCCTGTCAGCACTGCACGCTCAGGTTCGGTTCATACCTCACCCCAAATGCAGGTCCAATCTTCTTCAAATTTACTTTTTTAGAAAGTGATGCTAATAGAACTGAAATTATCTACTTCACTCAAATTCGATTTGTCTGTAGATATCTACTTTAAACAGCGTTCGGTTCTTTAGGGATGATATGGAAATTTATCCCTCTTCAGTTTTTAAGTTCATTTTGTTCGCGCGGGCTCCTTAGGGTTCTCTGGTGTCCTTCCAACCCCCAAAATCATAAAGTGGCGATTTTTGATTTAGAAAGTCACTTGAATCTTCCAACTACCCAGCGTTGGGTAAAATGTCAAACTACACTATAAGACTAAAAGTAACCATCAGAACCACACGTGCTTGTTGAACATCTAATTCCGGATTTAGTTCCACTCTCCTGAGAAGGATTTCCACTAGATGTTGGAGTGCGGCTGTATAGATCTGTGTACATTCATTAACCTAAAAGAACATTAGCGAGTTCAGATGCTGATGTTGGAATGTCGCTGAGGCTCCAGTTCCAATTCATTCCAAAAGTGGTCAGTGGATTTGAGTTCAGTCCAGGCCCTGTGGAGGACACTTGACCTCTTCCAGCCCAACCATGTTAACTTACATGTCTTCATAGAGCTGGCTTGTTCCAACACTTTTGTTCACACAGTGTATTTCAATTCAATTCAAGACAGGTTGGGTTAAAAGTCGTTTGGGATATAATCTCCTGAATCCTTGCCTCCGAGTCCTCCAGTGTGCAAGACTTTGTCCTGTACACTCTCTTGCCTTGCGGAGCCGCACAGGAAAAAAGTTCACATGGAGTGAAATCTGGACTTTTTGAAGGCCATTCATAAGGTCTGTGTCGTCCCAGCCAATGCTGGTCTAACCACGCATGTGCAGTAATAGGGTGGTGCATTGGGCTGGTGCTCCAGTGATAAACAATCTATAGCCATTAAATATTGCCTAGTTAATTTTCAGCCACCCTGTAGATGCTAATCCACATTGAAACAAATCTCAGCATTGGCATTCACGATCATCTGTTTTTCAACAGTATGAGCAATTAAGTGTGACCCAACCACAAGCAGATTTCTTGGTTGAAGTCCTCCCTCATTATTGACGACCCAAAAGTCTCCTGGGAGAGCAGAAATCAATAGTGTAGCAAGATTAAATTAAGGGAAAGTCATCAAGTAAAGACCCTCTGGAGTTCTCCGACTTCAGTCCTGGAGGATCAGTGCAGAGTGCAGTTTAATCGTCTCCTTGCTCTAAATAGCTTTGATGTAATTGAATTAGGTGCGCCTGAATAAGAAAAGTACTAAACCACATTAGACTTGAGCTAAAGGATCTGATGAAGTTCATAGTTGTATGGTCTGTCCTTATTTTCTCTCGTCCGTAGTTTGTAGCTTGACAAACTTTTTGTAATTAAAATTATAGAATATACAGTATGTATTTTATATATTAACTTAAGGAGAGGCTTAGAGGTTAGTACTGTACTGGTTAGTACTGTCCTTTCATGCCTTCAGGGTTGCCTTCATTTAATGATGGAGATGCTCCCACCAGTCAAAACACAGTTTTTTGTCTTTTCTTGGTGGGGGGGGTTTGGATGGATTAACCCAAATACTTAAGAAAGACATAGGAACCCCATCCAGGGTGTCCCATGCCCTGTGTGCTTGATTCCCGTGGAACAGGCACCCTGTGACCCTGCACAGTATAAGCAGTATAGATAATGAATGGATAAAAAACCTTAAGGGTCCTCTCAGGACCTTCTACTGTAGAATAAACACACCGTGCAAGACACAAACACAACCTCTGTGTGAACTCAGACGAGGCTGAGCATTCCCTCACATTGTGTTCCCTGCTGCAAGCTAGTTTTTCCCTCCACGAGGCGCAATTTAAACAGCATTCGTTGCGCACTTCAGGAAGGCAAAGCAAAGCGCACAGCGGGGGCTTGTTAGTCTGAGAAAACCCATGTTCGAGTTCTTCTGCTCCCTAAGCTGGAGAAAAGACAGCACAGAAATACCCAGCACACAATGCCGTCTCTGGGCGCTGGAGTTCAGAAGCTGTTTGCAATGTCTCTTACTGGAAGATGAGATGAGACAGCGTCCGAGAAAAAGATCCAGAGAGAAAGTGTAATATATTCACACATCCCGACGTGTTTACAAGCAAGAAAAACCCACAGTGGCAGGAGCATTTGTCAGGCAGTGCGATGGTGTGTGTGTGTGTGTGTGTGTGTGTGTGTGTGTGTGTGTGTGTGTGTGTGTGCGCTTACTGTCAGATGGAAAACCCGTTTCTTTAGAAACGTGGCGGAAAAAAAACAAATATAATAATAATAATAATAATAATAATAATAATTTGTAAAAAATGAACAGGCTTTGCTCGGCTTTGAACTGTTCATGGAGTTCACGCAAAGTTTTTCATAAATCTACCAATATTACACATTATTTATAACTCTCAGAGCAAGCAGGCTTTCATTCATCTGACCAGATCTATGGTGCCGAGCTATGGGGGTGCTTAAGGAGAAAGCAGAACAGAATTTAGATTCGGTGGAAAAGGACTGGACTAGAGTGAGTTTCGGGAAACCAATTGCACCTCCAGTCGCTCTAATGTGTCTACATTTGTATTTGTGACCTTCCAGGTGAATTTGTTTGAGTTGTCCATCCGTCCATCCATCCATCATTGGTTCTCATTAGTGCATTATCTCTAAAAACTAATGAGTAATTGAAAAAGTGTATAATCTATTCGGAATTATTATTGTTGGAACTAATGTTCAAGGTCACAGCAAGGTCAAACAACTTAAGCAGTTTTTTCAGATAGCTTCCTCGCTGCTTGTCATGCATCAATGGGAGTACACGATGGTGTAGTGGTTAGCACTGTTGCCTTGCACCTCCAGGGTCCGGGTTCGATTCCCGGCCAGGCTCGATTCCCGTCTC
>JAOTRS010000047.1:2471469-2493218 GCA_028565755.1 Dinotopterus cunningtoni
CTTCAACTGTCCAATTTTGGTGAGCTTGTGCAAATTGTAGCCTCTTTTTCCTATTTGTAGTGGAGATGAGTGGTACCCGGCGGGGTCTTCTGCTGTTGTAGCCCATAACTTAAATTGAAGCAACTGCCATGTGATTGGTTGATAAGATAATTGCATCAATGAGAAATTGAACAGGTGTTCCTAATAATCCTTTAGGTGAGTGTATATATACGTATATGTATATATTATATAGTATAATCATGATAATTATATATGCTAACATTGCAACATTAAATGAAGCAGCTAACCTAGCTAAACTTACCGCGACATGTTTCCTCAGATTAGACGTTGAGTTTTAATATGCTAAAGTGTTTGTCTGTTTTGGTAAACAGCAAAGACACCGCAGTATGAAGCTGTTCTTTTGCAAGTGAAACATGCTTTGTGTATGATGCCAGGGATGCTGGCTGAAGATTTTTTTCTCGCTATGCCACAAGTTTGAGTGTGGTCATGTGACTACATGTGGTTATTGTTACTGTGGCTGATTGGACAAACAGAGTCATGTGATTATTGTTGTTGCGTCTGATTGGTGAAACATAGTCATGTGGTAAATTCACCTGTTGCATGTGTAGAATAAAAGGTTATAAAAGTAACAAGACGAGTGTAGCCGAACGTAGCGGAGTAAGAGTAGCGTTTCTTCTTCACAAATCTACTCAAGTAAAAGTTAAAAGTATGGTGCAGTAAAAATTACTCATAGAAGTAAATTTTTTTCAAAAAGTTAGTTAAGAAAATATAACGGAGTAAACGTAACTTGTTACTACGCACCTCTGTTTACAATGCAAATTCACCGAGCGTTTAAATGACCTCCGATCATGCTCATTCATGATTCCGTCCAACGTCACGTCTTCTCTAAACTTAAGGGTTCAACACTGTCCTTCGCAGTTGTAATAATAACTGGAAAGTTTCTAACCCAAATCCGGTCGTGTTCATAATGTCCTAAGTTGTTTTGAGGATTTCCTCCAACAAAATACATTTTAATTAATTCTACATTCAACAGTCATGAGCAAGTACTGATAGTACGCAAACTGAACATACTGTACAGTGTCGGCCAAAACATGGCATCGGTGCTAAAATGTTTCTCATCCAGGTGAAAAAGTGAATTTTTAAACAGAATCATATAACACCATTTTTCATAATACTTAATGCTTCTTACTGTATCTCTTAATCCACACTTAGTTTTTTGTAATTATGCATACACATTTATATTTTTATCAGATAAAAAGAAACACATTTGCTAAATACAATTTCATGCCCTTTTATGTAGTGTCTGTAACTTATTTGAATTAAATTTTTTCAATGATCTTAATTAAAACAATTTAGGAAAAAAATTTACAGGCCATTTGCTTCTAGAAGCTTATACTATTTTTAGTATTAATACTGAATGAAATATGAAAGAAAGAATACTGAAAGAAATATGAATAATTAGCATTTTAAATGATTATTGTTTGAAGGGAGACAGTATAACGCTGAAAAATTGCAATTTTTGGAGCACATATAAAAATATTTCTCTCCAAAACAGCTGAAGTTAGCTACTTGAGAAGCAAGATTGGTCACTTCCATTGTTGCATAAACTTCAGACGTAGCTTCTTTGGCACACAGATTTTCTCTATTAATATGTATAACATAAAAAATTTATAAATTCAGCACCGCTACTGTGTTTTGGCCGTGTAAATTTACTAAATCAACTGTCTCAACAAAAGGAACTCAAATTAACATCAAAAAGAGAAACCTTTGACCTCTGACCTCTTGATGGTTTATGTCCAGGATGCGTTCAAGCGTGAGTTCCTCAAAATAGAGGCGGTCGCACTCGTCGAAGTCCGTGCTGACCGTCTCGGGGTTGTGGTTGACCACCACCGTGCGCTTGCCCATCTGTCTGAGGGCTCGGATACTGGACACGGCACACCAGTCAAACTCCACACTGCTGCCTGGAACACCAGGACAGGGTTAAACTGAAGCAGAATTCACGTAACACTGATCTTAAAGGAGATGGGAGTTAAATCCCTGGAGTGATTGCTTACTCAGAGTGGAATTGACTGTACAACAGAGATTGAATGAATGAATAAATGAATGAAGGTATAGATGTTGTAATTTATTGCATTAGGTTGAGTTTGGTCCAAAGACATGCTCTGTAGGCTGATTGGTGGTTCCAAATCGCCCATAATGCTGCCATGTAATGTTATAGTTTGCTGTAGCTCCCCATCCAGGGTGTATAACACTGTGTACCCCAAGGTCCCTTGAGTACACTTCAGGCCCCCACACGATAACCAGTCTAGATGATGAATACGCTTTAAAACCTCTTTATACACCAAACCATCACAGTGGTGTTTCGTTTTATTCTCCACTCTATAAAGTGCTGTGGGTTTTTACACACAAGAATAAACCTTGAGCAATGTGCACTTTGCTGCAAAAACATCCTCTGGCCTTTAAATTGTCCACTTTATTGGTCATCCCATTACCACCGAGTGGCTCATGCCTCGTGCCCAAACCATTTATAACTCAAACTACACTTCACCTGATCCAGCAAGTCCAGGGTTTGGAAGCACTCCAATGTCAGAGCTATCTGTTTTATGATCAACAGGTTACAGCAAGTCCGCTGAAAACATGTCAAGCTGCTGGGAAACTTCCTTTTACAAATAAAGCATGCTGATAGAGGAAAGTAATCAGCAACAAGGTGGTGGAATGAAGTGAACATACTGTTACTATTCAAATAAAATCTAACCAGTTCATGATATTTAAAGAGTAACATTTTTTTTATTTCATTTACAACTTAACACAAAGTAAAGCTGTAGAGAAATTCTATGAAACAACTCCCTTACGTGTAAATAATGTCACACAAACCTGTATGATCATGAACAATGTAAAAAAACAAACATGTTTTTAACCAATCAGATTCAAGAATTTAAACATTTTTGGAGGACAACACACTCTTCTTTATCATTTATGCATCCCATATGAGACACTTCTCAGCCCAGCTGTTATCGAGTGAATGGGAACACCACTGGACCATGACATATCAACTAATCCACACCGTGCATGGACAAGAGAAGAGCTTTATGATCTTATTGTAATACCAGCAGTGCATGTGTGTACTGTAGTGTTTAAACCCCCAGCAAAGCTCATCTACTTTAGTGTCAGTGTGTGCTGGGAATAAACCATCATCCAAATGATGCATGCTCTGACTTGGGCCTTTTTTTGCTGATGGATGAATGGTTATATTTTTTAAATAAATAAATAAATAAATACCCACCAATGTGATAGGGACCACACCCTAAAACCATCACACTCTGATCTCTAAAGTCCAGGTCATGTTCCTGTTAAAACAGAAGATTTGAAATAAATAAATAAAAAATAGCTACCTAGCTAGATAGCTAATAAATATATGGGCTGGTGTAAAGCTGATGTAACAGTCTGATGTGAAGCTGATGTAAGCGTCTGGTGTAAGCGTCTGATGTAAGCATTTGATGTAAGAGTCTGGTGTAAAGCTCATGTAAGAGTCTGGTGCAAAGTTGATGTAAGAGTCTGACGTAAGAGTCTGGTGTAAGAGTCTAATGTAAGAGTCTGTGATGTAAGAGTCTTATGTGAAGCTGATGTAAGAGTCTGATGTAAAGCTGATGTAAGCGTCTGATGTAATGTTGATGTAAGCGCCTGATGTAAGCGTCTGATGTAATGTTGATGTAAGCGCCTGATGTAAGCGTCTGATGTAAGCGTCTGATGTAAGAGTCTGATGTAAAGCTGATGAAAGAGTCTGGTGTGAAGCTGATGTAAGAGTCTGGCGTAAGCGTCTAATGTAAGAGTCTGATGTAAAGCTGATGTAAGAGTCTGATGTAAAGCTGATGTAAGAGTCTGATGTAAAGCTGATGTAAGAGTCTGGTTTAAAGTTGATGTAAGAGTCTGATGTAAGAGTCTGGTGTGAAGCTGATGTAAGAGTCTGATGTAAGAGTCTGTGATGTAAGAGTCTAATGTGAAGCTGATGTAAGAAGCTGATGTAAGAGTCTGATGTAAGCGTCTGATGTAAGAGTCTGATGTAAAGCTGATGTAAGAGTCTGGTGTGAAGCTGATGTAAGAGTCTGGTGTAATGTTGATGTAAGCGTCTGATGTAAGAGTCTGATGTAAGCGTCTGATGTAAGAGTCTGATGTAAGCGTCTGATGTAAGAGTCTGATGTAAAGCTGATGTAAGAGTCTGATGTAAAGGCTGATGTAAGCGTCTGATGTAAGTCTGATGTAAAGATGATGTAAGCGTCTGATGTAAGAGTCTGATGTAAGCGTCTGATGTAAGAGTCTGATGTAAAGCTGATGTAAGCGTCTGATGTAAGTCTGATGTGAAGGCTGATGTAAGCGTCTGATGTAAGTCTGATGTAAAGCTGATGTAAGTCTGATGTGAAGCTAATGTGAAGCTGATGTAAGTCTGATGTAAAACTGTAGCTTGACATTTTCCAACATAAAATAAACTTCAGACCGGACCAGAGTCTGCCTTATTTATCTTTCTAACTTTTCTAAAAAAATGCACACAGTGATTATGGGAACTAACCTGTTTGGGGACGTAAATGTAACCATAAACAGATTAAAATTACGATTCGTGAACCAAAATGCAATCACAGGTAATTTGTTGTGGTATAAAAGAGGAAACGCTTCAGGGTGTGCTATTATTACTGTTATTATTCATATCAGTTAGACTGTTTTTTATCTTGAGGTTTATGTGACTATGTGATTAGCGCGGCGCCTCACCTGGCCATGGTAGGTACAGTACAGATAGTTAGTGACAGCAGGATATTCTGCAGCCAGCGTATCGATCTGAAAGACAGAGCAGTGTATGAATATCGTTAGACCAGCTGTCTGAGAGACGGCAGGCATGAGTAGGGCACGATGCCCTGACCTGTTTGACCCAGGGCTGGATGTTGTGACTCAGTCTCAGGAAGCGTGCCTCCGCCTCCGACGCCCCGAGGGCGTGGCCCACCTGCCGGTCTGAGAAACCCTCCTGCTTGGCCCTTAGCAACACATCACCTGGAACACTGGAGCTGAGAGAGAAAACACAGACGATTAGCATCACACACCTAAAAACATGTTCAAGTGGTGTGCTTCTACTTCTCTAGTCGAAGAAAGAAACACATTTAGATTTGTCCACATCTGTATAAGGTATTAATTTAATAAAAAAAAATTTAAACACATTACATTCATGGAGAATAGATGCGGGTGTGAAAAATACGCTCAGGACAGATTCATAACAGTAACATTTGTTTCGCAGCTCGAGTAGAATGTACATTTTACATTTCCAGCATTTGACCGAGTCATTTACATCAATGCTTTGAAAGTCTCTCTCTCTATTAATAAATGCATCCTTATTCAGGTTCACTAGGTCACTGACCATCAGTAACAACAGGCACTCTCGGGAGGTTTGACAATTTTTTTTTTTTTCTAACACAAATGTCCAAATATGTCTTGACTATGATGAGTGAATACCCCTTTACTGTATGTTAAAAAAGTGTAAAAGTCATAAACTAAAGTAAAGTTAGTGCCTGAGATTACAAGCCTTTAAATTTTAAATGCATCTCAAATACACTTTGGATAAAAGTGGTGCATCTTACTCTTTATGATATCTAAAAAATCCGTAAATGCTTTCGAACTCCTAAAATTGCTCAGGTACAAGAATGGCAATAATGACATTAACATGATGATGATTGCAACATAAAAAAATAATAAAAAGTGACGCAACGGTATCAACCGAAGATTGCAAGTTCGAATCCCGGGTGATGCTCTAGCCTCTGACAGCCGGGGGCCCAGAGAGAGAGAAAGAGAGAGAGAGATCAAAGAGAGCTCTCGCATCAATCACGGCTCTATAGCCAATCACGGGCATCTTTGAGCTCACGCAAGCGAAAGGAACAGGATAGCGCTGCCCTCCGAGTGTGCAACGCCGCTCCCAAAAAGACGAGGTCGTGATTTCGAAAAGATGCAGCTAGTGGCATCACGGGTGGGAACTGGATACGACTAAATTAGGGAGAAATATTTGGGAAAAAATCCTCCCCAAAGAAAACAAAAAAAGAACGATCTAATCAGATGATCGGGTAAAGTTTCCCACATCATGATTATAAAGAAGCATGATGTTCACATTCAAACGATGTAATCATGAAGAAGAAGCGAAAAAAGCCCTACGCTACCACGGGATTGCTATAATTACAGTCAGCCCTGGAGTGTGCACACACACACACACACACACACACACACAGGGTGCTGTTATGTTCTGGTGGGTGGTTTCCATTGGCATCGCTGCCTCTGCTGCTGCTTAACTGCCTTTGTTGCTGCAACACCAGAAATCCAGCCTGCCAGCTTCCGCGCTCCTGATTGGTTTAAGGCGTTAAACGATGCCGAAGCACAGACTCGGTGTGTAAACACAGTGTGACGGGCCGTGCGCTAGTACGTTCCAAACAAATGTGCCGTGCATTACGAGCGTGAGAGAGAGAGAGCGCGGCGGCAGACTCGCATTTGGAGACGCACCAGCATGGGGCAGCAGGTCTGTTACACTCCATACTGTCGCTCTCTTTGGACACACAATCTCACCAGCTATCCCACACACCAACTGTGAGCTTTTACTACAGCCAGTCTCAGAGATACTCACGGACCTGCGGAGCTCAACAACATTTCAGCAGCTCATATGGCCACTTTACAGTATTTAATATAAAATTATAATAAAAATGTAAAATGATACCTAATGCGGCGTGATTAAAGATCCTGATTGTGTTTAACACAATCACTTATTTTTGTTCCTGATTTACTTTAATTACTGTGTATTAGCACTGTATTAGCCCCTCCCCCTCACTATTCTGTGACATGATTGGTTATTTGAGCCAAAGGTGCCGGTAAGTTTTTCTATATTGGTTTAACTAATAATGAACAACAAAAACATAAACCTTCGTATCAAGTTCAAACGTATTCATGCATCTGGTTAAGACAGTACAGTACAAGCAGGAGGTAAACGATCTGTATTGCGTTTCTGTAAACATCACGGTTTATAATTCGCTATAAAATAATTCGCTCCTACAGGATGCTGTGCTGCCTGCCAATATGAGACTAGTCTAGAGTGCGCCACCTGTAGGTTCATAGAGGAACTGCAACATTTTACCCCCTCAGATGTAGACATATCACTCACTCACTCATCATCTACTGTATACCGCGTTATCCTGTTTACAGGCTCGCAAGGGGAATCTGGGAACGCCAATTACTCGAATCTGCATGTCTTTGGGCTGCAGGAGGAAACCAGAGAACCCGGAGGAAACCCACCGAGCACGAGGAGAACATGCAAACTCCATGCACACACAGACGGGATTGAATTTGGCTGGGAATTGAACCCACACCCTGGAGGTGCAAGGCGACAGTGCTAACCACTACACCACCGCGCTGCCATGCAAACATATATAAATAAAAAATTTATATACATATAATTTTTTTTGGCAGTGTGGTGATACAATCGCTTTACATAACTGAATCAAATTTTTTCTCATCTCTAATGATTATCATCATTATAATAAAAATTATCATTACCGAAATAATTTAGGCCACTTTTTTTCCTTAAGCAATTTTTACTTATTAAATTTTTTTAGCTATAGCATTTATGTTTATTTATTCAGAAAATCATATTACAAAATTTGTGAAAATGTGTCTATGATAAAAACATACCGTAGCTATATTTGGAATATATTTATCGTTTTAAATATTTTAAGCATATCTGAAATGTTTGATATTTCTGTACAGCTGCTTCGTGGTAATGCACATTGTTGGAAATGCGATCTGAATAAAACTGAGCTGATTTAAATGAAACGATGTATGAAGCAGTCTGGAGCTGAATGTCTAGACGCAATGTATAAAAGCTTATAAACTGTTTAAAACCTTTTTCATAGATAATTATATCGTGTCAAGATAAACTTGTCACACAAGTACAGTACAGCGTTCATGAACACTCTTTCCAATGTGCATGACTGGACATTTCACTGGACACAGAAAAACACTTTCTTTAATTTTTTTATTTAATTTTAGACACACTCCGCCCTAACAAGGAAAAAATTACATTTAACAGACCACTCGATTTTTTTAAATAAATTTTTTTTATGAGTGCTCCCTTCCTGTCCATCACGCCCCACTTCCTATTGTTTACCTGTAGAGTGATGAAACAATAAGCCGCTGAGTGAAATGCACTTTGTCTACTAACAAAAAAAAGCTGGGATATGTGACAAATAAAAGCTAAAACGTAAAACTGGACTACTGAAAGGAATCAAGGAGCGAAGACTTTCACGTGTTTCCTCCGAGCCACATCACGCCATTTTTTCAAAACTGCGAGCTCACGCACCATTGGGAGTGGCGTAACACACTCGGAGGACAGCGCTATCCGTGATTGATGTGAGAGCACTGCCCATCCCTCCTTTGGCCAATCAGCTCTCTCTAGACCCCCAACTGCAGCATCATGAGGGATTCGAACTTGCGATCTCCAGATGATAGGTTGAGCACTTTACCGCTGCGCCACTTCATTTTTCATATGTGAGAAAACACTTGGGAACCGTGCCCTCATCCGCTGGAAAAGATGGTCCAGAGTACGGTATGGAACGGTACTTGTGCACTTGTGCATGGACTAAATCAGATAGGGAAGAGAACATGACCCGAACTTAAAACTAGTCGAGTGTGCAGTAAATGTCATGTCAAAAGCCTTCATCTTTTTTTTTTTCATGCCAATCTTAAGTGCCACACTCCAGACCAGTAGGTGGCGGTATTGCACCAACCGGGTTATATCACTCTTGTTAAATTTAGAGTATCTGCACAATAACATTTTAAGAAAAACATTTAAAATCGTGAATCGATTCTAAACAATCCAACATACAAATCAATCCAGAACAACAATGACTGATCGATTGATTAAATCGCTTTTAACTATTTGGAGCACAGGGTCCTTCATCATACAGCGCCCCCTGGAGCAGAGAGGGGTTACAGGCCTTGGCTCGAGGGCTCAACAGAGGCGACTTGAACCCCTGAATCCTTAAAACCTTCTGATCAGTAGCTGTGAGCCTTCACTCTAAGTGAACGTGTCCTGATTTCTTTAAAGCACTGCTGCAGTGTGGATCACTGACTCACTGGGGTTGGCCCACAGAACACTTACTGAAAACTTAATCTATCCCAACATCGCCATCTAGTGGCAAGCACTTCCCTTCTCTACAAATAACTGACGGGATATATAATCTGTATACTGTATACTTGTGGTGTGATGGTCACCTGTTGTACTGACGCAGGTGCTGCTCCAGCTCTGTGATGCGCCTGAGTTTGTGCAGAAACCATTTATCGATAGCTGTGAGCTCATGAATCTGATCCACGCTCACTCCATCATGCAGCGCCTAGAGGGACAAAAAAACAAAACAAAGCAAAACAGAACGTCAACACTTAATGCTTAACGCTGCTTAAACGTTCTGTTATGAGAAACCGGTTGTTCAGAGCGCTGGGACGAATCACATGAGACGTCGGGTGTGGTAGTAAACAGGAACGAGTAACATATTGTTAGGTCGTTGTTAAATAAGGGATAATAGCTCCTGATAGCGAGCCGCCAGCGAGCCGCCTCTGCTGAATATAAAACGCCGACGAGCCGTGACTGCCCGGGCACCAATCGGAAGTCGGCCCTTGCTCGAGTGGAGAGAGAAAGAGAGAGAGAGAGAGAGAGAGAGAGACTGGAGTGAAAATTACGGTGTAGCAATTACCGCAAGGCTAACCTTGAGAGTTATTGATATTTCCTGCCTTGATGCAATTTGGGCCATTTGTTCCTAATAAGCAATAATTTCACGGAATGCTTGCTTTCACACAGCAACTGGATACGTGTGCATATTTATATTTATATCTCAAATCATGTTCAAGGTTACCCAAAAACAAGTTTGGAAAATTATTATTAGTAATTACGTTTCAAAAATCTATTTCAACAGATTAAACAGGTGAGAATATTCTCCCGCCCACTCACAGCCTGGCCTGGGCAGCACAGTCACGCTGAAAACCTCTGATAGATAGATAAATAAATAAAAAACAGGTGCAAGTGAGCAGTTTAAAGCTCCACCTGTAGCATTCTTATCCTGCCTGGATGTTCGATCGTATGACCGCGTGTGCTGGCGAGCGTGAGAGCGTACAGAACGCGGTGCGAGCCGCCTACGCCGGGCCGAGCGGAGTGAAGCTGAAGAGAAGTGTGTGAGGGTTACTGAGAGCCACAGCGGTCCTGAGCTCTACCTTAGCCAGGGAGAAGATGCGCGTGCTGGAGGGAACGGCCAGCTCCCGGTGCAGATCGTGCTGCTCGCTCCACGGCTTCTTCAATGGCAGGTGTGGGGCAAAGCCGTCCACGGAGGGGTGGCACATCCGCAATGCCTTCTGGATGCTCTCTTCAAAGGTACGACCCACCGCCATGACCTGGAAGAGGAGGAGAGATGAAGAGAGGAGGAGAAGTTAAGTGAAGAGGAGAGCAAAATGATGTGGAAAAAAGAGGAGAGAGGAGTAGAGTTAGAGTGGTGTAGAAGAAGAGAGAAGGAGAGATGTAAAAGAAGGGAAGAGCAGAAAAAAGTAAGAAACAAAAAGAAGAGAAGGGGACAGAAGCGACGGTCCCTCACCTCTCCTACGCTCTTCATGGCACTGCCGATCTCGCGGGACATGCCCTGGAAGCGGTCCAGGTCCCAGCGCGGGATCTTGGTCACTATGTAGTCCAGACTGGGCTCGAAGCAGGCCGTGGTCTTTCCCGACACTGCGTTCTTTATCTCGGGCAGAGGGATGTCCAGGGCCAGCTTGGCTGCTACGAATGCCAGCGGGTACCTGGGGTGAGACATTTCACTCCAGTCATTCAGACATTCGAGGACTCGTTAATGACAACAACTGCAAGAGTTCACCATCAACATCCAGGAACCAAACAAGACAAAAATGCCCAGAACACAGTCATTTCTATTACTGTACATCTTAGGAAGTGTTTAATTCCTCAAAAATAGCAACTTTATTTAATACATTTTATAAAATAACCATAACAATAAACATTAAAATAAATACATAATAAAATAAAATAAATTAAAAAAAATAAAATAATAAAATGTATAATAACAATAGGAAAAAAAACCAAATTCTTTATTTCCTCAACAGTTGTATTTTATAAAATGTATAAAATAAAAATTTAAATAAAAATGAAATAATAATAATAATAATAATAATAATACCTTTATTTTAAAAATGTTCTGAAAAGTTTTATTTTATAGATTTTATTTTATAGATTTTATAATATTTTATATATTTAATTATATTTTATTTACCACAACAATTTTATACCCATCTATCACATTATTATTCATTTATGAAATAATAGCTTTTTATCCATTTATAGTTACATTTTTATGTTCCTGTTAACATTTACAACTTACAGCTTGATATGTTTTTTCCCCTGATGTTCTTAATGTAGTTGTGTCCAATTCCCATCCATTAGTAAACGCTCCCGACCAGGGAAGGCACAGCACTATCTCTGTGTCACACGTCAGCGAAGCCGCCGAACACATCTTTCCACTCGGAAAGTACGACCCCCTTCTCCCGCTTGTGAGAGGCACACGCTTAGCCTGTAATCGATGTGAGAGTGTGTGCATGCCGTCCCTCCGTCTCTAAGAAAGCACACATGGCCAATCTGCTCTCTGGACCCTGGACTAAGAACGACTGTAAGCATCGCCCGGGAATAAAACTCATTTCCGGCAAATGTGCTTTTGGTGTTGGCACTCAGGAGCTATGATGTGTTGGTATGTTAAACAACTCAAAACGCTGGCACTGGAGACTCCATCCATATCAACTATCACATAAATATGTACGAGGGTGAGTCACATCTAACTATCCACATTTTGGCTGCAGAATTTATTTTAATTAACTTTTACAAAAGACAAAAACAAAATTTTTCAACATAATATTTCTGCTTTTCAATACACTTTGTCCATCCGTCAACAAGCTTCCGTATTCCCTCATTAAAAAATGTCTCACTGTAACAAGCACTGTTGATTGTTGAACCTTATGTTCCAATACTTCTGGCCCTCGAGAATCCCAGAAAACTGTAAGTGTTGATGAATTTTCCAGCTGATGGTTAACATTTGAACTTTTTCTGGGTCTGTGATTGAGGATGTTTCCGTTCCAGACTCTGCCGTTTACACTCAGACTCGTATTGATGAATCTGTGTCTCATCACCAGTAATGATTCTCTTCAAGAAACTTTCACTTTCCTTAGAGTATCGGTACGAATTCTGACACGTTCACACCTGCGCAGCAGTGACGGGGGAGCTGAAAGAGCTGATTAGACAATTAGACAATTATTAAAACTCAAAGTTTTAATAATATACCTGGAGTGCGGTTAATTTTTGACTCACCTTTATATATCAGAACTCTTAGCGCTCACAAAAACTAGTATATTGAAGAAGAAATGTATAAAATGATATAAAAACATTAGTGAAGCAGCTACCCGTCCCCATCACTTTATTAATGGACAGTGAACCGTGGACGCCAAAATATCTGCTAGTGAATAATCTGTTAATCTGTACTTCTCATAACATCATTTACAGTCAAACATCTCTTCATACAGTCTGGCTCTCGGACAACCTCGCTCTCGCTCTCTCTCTCTCTCTCTCTCTCTCTCCTTCACACCGACTTACTAAGAAAAAAATATTGTTTCATTCTATGTGGTTTTATTCTGTTTTTTTTTTTTCGTTCTCTTTCTGAAGTCTGAATGTCTAAATGTCTTTCTAAATATACGGCGCGTTTTCACACTGAACAGCCTGACTGGTGGGTGGGTGTTGTCAAAGTCTGGCATCCAATGTGTTTAACATTTGGCAGGAATCGTTTCTCGATAGTTCTGCGACAACGAACACAAAGCCGGCGTGTTAATCGCTCACTTTTCTAACTTTCTGGAAAGTTTCGCAGGTGAGACGTGAAAAACTACGCCGCTGACATTTTCCCTCCTGTTTCTCTCCGAAGCTCGTAGTGGTTAGCACTGTCGCCTTGCACCTCCAGGGTCTGGGTTCGATTCCCGGCCAGACTCGATTCCCGTCTCTGTGTGCATGGAGTTTGCATGTTCTCCCCGTGCTTGGTGGGTTTCCTCCGGGTCCTCTGGTTTCCTCCCACAGTCCAAACATATGTAGATTAGGCTAAGTGGCGTTCCCAAATTGCCCGTAGTGTGTGAGTGTGTATATGTCTATGTTCCCTGCGATGGATTGACACCCTGTCCAGGGTGTCCCCCGCCTCATGCCCTAAGCTTCCTGGGATAGGCTCCGCCCCCCGCGACCCTGAATACAGGTTAAAGCGGTATAGAAGATGAGTGAGTAAATGCTTCACCTACAGAGACTAGCTTTTATTATTAAATTGATACCAGAAGCTGTGATACAACACTAATTATTGTATGTACACTCATTGCCAAAAGTATTCGCTCTTGAGTAACATCCAATTCTTAATCCATAGGGTTTAATATGATGTTGGCCCTGCCTTCTTTGCAGCTATAACAGCTTTAACTCTTCTGTGAAGGCTTTCCTCAAGGTTTAGGAGTTTGTTTATGGGAACAAACACTGATGTTGGATGAGAAGACCTGTCTCCTCGCAGTCTCAGCTCTAATTCATCCCAAAGGTTGATGTGCAGGACAGTCAAGTTCTTCCACACTGAACTCGCTCATCCATGTCTTTGTCACGGAATATAACGTCACTCAATTACAAGGCTCAAATATACAGTATGTAAGGCCACACAGAAAGTTATATTATTTTTCAGTATAAGTTTAAGGCATTATCACGGCTTATAATCCCCTAGGAGGAGTAGATCAAATTCCATCAGGTGCGTTTTGGCAAACGATACAATACGACACAATATACAACTTCCTGTTGAGTCGAGCCCAGGGCATGCGAAAGTTGTTCGGCTCAATGAGCTCTAAATGTGTACCGTGTGTATGAGCTATGCAGCAAAATCTCGTGTGGGGGCCCCTGAAGGCCCCGGGCCACACCACTCTCAGGCATCATAATGGCAGCAGATTCCAACTTTCTGCCAATTTTCATGAGTTTTTGAGCATGTCAAGACCCCCAAAAAGCCCAAAAGGGTGGAAAAAAAAAGATAAATAATCCCGGATCCTGGAGGTGTGACGCCACAGTGCTCATCATTACGTCACCGTGCCACCACTATTACATTATACTGTACATACGTATCAAGGCCCAAAGTGCAACCACTCATTCCCATGTTTTGGTAATTGTATATGCATGCAGGGGTGCCATAAAGTGGGGGCTGAAAACTGCTTGAGCAATTGAAAAAGGCTGGCTTAAAAATATACATTTATACTCTGATATACATTTTTTCTTTCAAACTGCATGACCCACCCCCTTTATCTGTTATCTTCTCATCATATATCCTCAGCATAATCCTAAAACACCTCTTATGATTTATAAAGCTCAAGCCCAAAGGTGCATTACCCAGTAGCTTTAGACGCCAGCGCTGAGCTTCTGGACAGCCGGGCGTTCACCTCGATGATGCAGTACTCCAGGGACGCCGGGTGCAGGGCGTACTGAATGTTGCACTCCCCGACGATGCCGAGGTGACGCACCACCTTAATGGCCGTCTCCCGCAGCATGTGGTACTCCTCGTTAGACAGCGTCTGACTCGGTGCCACGACGATGGAGTCACCTGGAACAGACAAAAAGACACCAGCGGTTTGATCTGATCTCTGTTTATACGTAACGTTATTATTCATTCACGTATTTTCTCTAGCGCTTATCTTATACAGGGTCAGGAACAAGGCGGGATTTTATGTGACAGACCAACACAAAGTGGCACATCGTTGTATTTACCAATCAGGAGACTTCTGAAGGGGGATCGGGGGGATCAGAGTAAAGGGGGCTGAATACAAATGCACACCAAACTTTTCAGATTTTTATTTATAAAAGAAAAAATTTTAAACCATTTATCATTCTTCTTCCACTTCACAATAATGTACCACTTTGTGTTGGTCTGTCACATATAGAATCCCAATAAAATACACTGACGTGGCAAAATGTGGAAAAGCTCAAGAGGTGCGAAAACTTTTGCAATGTATTAGCATTGTACTAAATTTGGCTTTTAAACTCAATATAGATTAAAATGATTCAGATGGTTATAGATTTTCATGATACAGAATCATGCAGAAGAAATACATTTGAGAATCAATTATATTCCCCCATCAGCAGTTAAACCTGTGACAGATGAGTGTTATTGCATCATAAAATAGACGACCCAATCACACTGCAATATGCAAGTTTAGTCAACGGCCCATAATGTTTAAAATTTGTAAATTGATGAAATCTAGATTTCTTAATGAAGGTAAACTTTTAGACAGAGTTTTATGCTACCTACTGTAATTATATGTTTTTTGTTCGATTTACAGTATCAATAGACATGATGAACACGGTGCTACACCTGTGTGGATGCCTAACGGGTCGAAGTTCTCCATGTTGCAGACAGTCACGCAGTTATCAGCCACGTCTCTGACCACCTCGTACTCCACCTCCTTCCAGCCCTTCAGAGACTTCTCCACCAGGATCTGACTGCTCATGGCTAAAGCCTGACATGTAAAACACAAATTCAAAAATTCAACAGTTTTGTTTATTTGCCTGTTTTCACACACACACACACACACATCTGGCACAGCTCAGGAGGGGCTCGGTAATTAGGTCATATAGAGGCAGACAAGCTAAATTAGAAAAAAAAAAGTACGAAAAAAAAAGTGCGGTCCTCAGGTTTGGGACTCCCAAAACGAGCGTTCCTCAGGGCCAGTGAGAAAAACACATCTTATTAAAGGTATATTTCAAGCAGAAAGCTAACAGGCTGGTGGTGGTGTCAGCGTTATCACGAGTAATCGAGGCATTCAGCACTTTTATAAGGTGAAAAAAAAGAAGGAAAAGGGAAAACTAAACCTCAATCAGGGGGATATCTCAAAAGAATCGCATCCGTGCATTAATTTTTTTAAATGGTTTAACACACACACACACACCTTGGGAGATCTGGCGTGATGTACAGTAGATGTGGAATGGAAATCTGAGACTGAGGAAAGCCGTACCTTGCGTGCGGTCTCTTCCAGTTTGTGCGGGTCGCTGCACAGGCCGGAGCCCAGGCCGCCGAGGGCGTACGCCGAGCGCACCATCACAGGGTACCCGATTTCATCTGCAGCCTTCAAAGCGTCTGCCACCTACAGGACAATGTCAAGTATTGCAACATAGCGCTCTTAAATTCTTTTCACTAGCAGCGGTTTTTACGTTATGTAAATCTTGCTCGAACTCTGTTCTTCGTTCAGTCGTGTTTAGTATGATAACGAGAGGAAAACATGAGATGGTATGTGGTGTAAATCTAATGATCTGAGATGCTAATGCATTGCTGCAGACAATAAGGAAACTGATTTAAATTATATTAATTTTATATATTTTTTAACATTCATATATTTTTTTTAACCAATGCTCACTGTAATACACAACACAGACAAAAACCAAGTAAAGTGCAATCATAAATGATTTACATCTGTTTTAATATAACCTGCGGGTCTGCTATTATTGGACATTAATCAACAACAGGGAAGGTTAGGCTTAGTATTTATATTCATCAAAACACGACCTCATGCAACATTCTCTTAAATTTCTCCTAAATTTTCAGTTAAGAAAGGAAAACGGAAGCAGTCAACGCCAGGTGCACCAACCATCCTACCCTGCTCTTACCCAGGTGAGCAAAACGATCAATCCCACATGGTTTTAAATTGGATGTGCGTAAAATGATCATAGGAATAGCAAAGGTAACACCCCTAAACACCATATAAGGGCAGGTGCTAGAATTGATGAAAACATTAGTGAAGAAAACATTGGTGATTTGGGTGACACGGTGGCCTCGCACCTTCAGGGTTAATGGTTTGATTCCTGCCTCGCGTCTGTCTGCGTGGAGTTTGCATCTTCTCCCTGTACTTGGTGTGTTTCCTCCGGGTACTTTGGTTCCCTTAAGCTTTCCATATTGACTGTAGTATGTGTAAGTGTGTGTGCCCTGCCATGGCGTGCCCTAAGTCTCCGCCTCCTGCCCTAAGTCTCCTGGGATAGGATCCAAGCCCCCCACGCGTATAGAAGATGAATAAAAAAACACTGGTGTATCGCAGAAATAAATGCGTACGAAGAAAATGAGAAAAAGGTCACGGAGACGATCAAAAATAACAAAAAAAAAATTTGTATGTCACTTCTTGCATGAGCCTCATTGTTATTTTAATACATTTATCATTACTGTTCATGCTCTGGAATATCTGTGGAACAAGTCAGTCTTTCAAGTACCAATTTCTCCTTCATAGAAAGTGTGTTAATGTACACACAACTAACTAGATCAATCATTAACAGGATTTCAGCAATTAATCTACAGATCAAAACACAGAAAAGCAGCTTTTCTGGAAATTTTCACAAAGCAGCGACACTGGAGACTCATTCCATAAATGTTAAAGCATCTATAATACTGAATTGTAGTTATGTTTAGACATTCAGATGGGTCTCTGTGTATTTTTTCCCTCAATTGTGACCTCATATAAGATGAGCCCCTCCCCCGGGTGGGTGCTCGGCAGTAGCTCATTTACATAAGACACTGGAATGGTGTGTTTGGAGGAGGAGCGCAACAGAGCACACTTCGGGGTGTCAACTTATCAAATGTTGGACCTTTAAATTAACATTTCCTCTCATTCTCAAAACTTTAAAACATATATTAAATAAAAATAATTTCCTTATTATTAGGCGTTGATTATATGAATCATCCATGTGAGAAAGTAAGCGTGTGTTAATATAACCTAATCCTATAAAAAAAAAATCTTAGCATTTATCATTGCTGTGACGTCCATATTTATTGAGTAACTACACTGTATTTGTTCTGATCATTACTAAAAATAAGACTATGATGATTAATGTTAAACTGAAAGTTTAATTAAGGTTTTCGGAGGTTAATTCAATGTGACACCATAATAAAGCCTACATGGTGTGTTCCAACATTTACATCCACTAATCTGGGTTCAGTTGATTAACCTCTACTGGAAATACATTAATAATAAGAAGTATTAATAAGCTTCCTGACAATAAGGCTTAATTAATGCTTAAATGTCACCATGGATGTTAGACAAAAGAGCATTGATGAAAAAACACAACCATTTTGCTCCGATTGAGAAGATCATGTAGGTGCAGAGCGAATAGATGAGTGCGTCTCTCACCGACTCCACGGCGACGCTGGGAGCGATCATCTCGCCGATCTCCTTCAGCTTATTAGCAAACAGCTGTCTGTCCTCAGTGGCGATGATGGACTCTACGGGAGTGCCCAAAACCTTCACGCCGTACTTCTGCAGCACGCCGCTCTGGAACAGCTCCACTCCTGAACGCACACACACACACACACACACACATACAGGATGTTTTATTAAAGACGGCTCAAGCCGAGTTATTGATTCGATATCGATGACATGCAGGTAAGAAGTGTGAAGGCAGTGGGCCAGTGCTGGCTCATACGGTTATGGCTATGATTACTAGGTTACTGATCAAAAGGTCGGGGGCTCAAGTCCTAAAGCAAGGCCCTTAACCCTATCGGATCCAGGAGACGCTGTATCCGACCTGACCTCGCACTTTGACTCCAGATTCCTAACTGGTATATGGAAGAAAATAAAAATCACAGTGCTGTAAGCTACATGTGACAATTAATAGAATCTTAACTGGTGTCACAGAACGTTTAAAACATGGTGTCAGAACATAAGAAGTCATATTTAATACAAACAAAGGTTAGGACAGTACTGATCAAGGTTTCTTCCTTTTGTCATATCAGAGAATTTGTCCTGGCTACCGTCACCCTCGACATGCTCATCAGGGACTAACAGTCATTATAGTCTTCGTATGTTTTAAATTTTTTCTATAATTTTTTTATTCTATAAAGCTGCTTTGCGACAATAACCAGTGTTAAAAGCATTATGTACAAATATAACTGTACATGGCTATATTATATGTACTGGCTATATTATCTATATCTATAATAAAACTGTAACATTGAAGATATTTGCGGAACAATTATTTGGGGCGGGGCTAAGATGAGTAATAGAACACATCAAGATGTTTTTTTGGGATTTTGTCTGTTGTTTGTTTTTGCTCGCATCTCGTGAAAACTACTGAACTCATTCCAATGGGTGTATTTGGCCGAGCTTGAGGTAACATATAGGCTTTGTTTCATTGCAATCTGCCCACGGGAAGAGAAGATATGCTAATTTGAAATTTAAATGGAAAACGCCTTTATATCATAAAAAATCGACCTTGAAAAAAAAATCATTACTTCATCTCAAAATTCAACAGATGGAGCTGTACATTTGTTAATATGACCTTCCGAATGAGTGCGCAATTAAAGTCCACGCGAACTAAATCGCGGGCACATCTAGTATTATATACTGTACGTCCAGCGCAGCCTTTCTCAAACATAACAAGGCCTCTCTCAAACCTCTGATCAACACATCAGACTTTAAACAACTATCTTGTTTAAATCCCACTGCTTTGTTTAATTAGTTCTGGTCCCTTTTTTTAAATGTAAACACTTAATCAAATATATTTTATGGGAATCTTAAACCTAATTACTAAATTTTAAATGTATTTATTTATTATAAACAATATCTTGTGGCCAACACTTTTGTGGGAAACGCTGGTCTAGCCCACCAGGCAACCTGCGGTTGTGCTAAACCATGCAGTTCTTCGAATGTCCACTGGGGGCAGGCTCCAAAAGCAAGTCAATCCCCACAGACACCCATGTTAAAATTACCAACTTTACAACAGAAATAAACATTTACAGAACAGTTCAAAAAAAGTTTTTTTTTGTCTTAATAGCTATCATGACAACTGTATAAGAGTGAATAAGTGTTTGGAAAGGCATTAAGAGTGTCACAGGTTATAACAATGACGCTGAGTGCCCTATAGACCTGTCTGTACCTGATGCCCTTAAACATCCTTTAACGCCATTTACGGAACACCTCCTCTACGTCCAGCCTCCCCGCTACACCAGAGGATAGTTCGATGAAGGGCTCCACCCCTCCTTCTCTATTCAAAGATGCAGCAGACATTGAAGGCATCCCCTGCTTCAAATACCTGAGGGGTGTATTTAGCAAACAACCTCACATGGAGCTACAGCATGGCCTGTCTTGTTAAGAAAGCCTATCAGTGCCTATACTTCCTGAGGAGGCTAAAGCCCTCCAGCCTCATTCCTTTATTGGCGTTGTCGTGGAGAGCACCCTCACCTCCTGTAGTGAAGCAGCTTCTCCGTTGCAGCCAGGAAGGTCATGGAGATTGTGGTAAAGTCTGCGCGGCAGATCACCGGAAGCAATCTATGCACTATTGAGGACAGCTGTATCAGTAGGTACAAGTGCAAGGTCTCCTGCATCATGACGTATGACTGCATCATGGTATGCTAACAGACTGTTTGCCCCATCCCGTCTGGCAGGAGGATACCCAGCATACGGGCTAATACCATCAAGATGAGGAACACCTTCTAACATGACGCCATAAGACTTAGGAATAAAACACCACTGGACACTCTGTCTTAATACACTCTGCATTAGTTTTATGATCAAGCCATTCTGCCGTTACCTCCTTATTACTGCTGCAACTCAGATTCATGGATTTGTTTGTATTTATTGGATTATTGGGTGTTTTATAGATTACTGTCATCTCCTTCTTTATATACCAGAACCTGTTTAACTTATTTTTGCTCCAGCATGTGTACTGGAATGACAGACCTTCAAACCTAAGATTTTCGAGGATCTCACCACAGTTGAGCGCCGTTTGTCCGCCCATGGAGAGCAGGATGCCATCAGGCCTCTCGTTTTTGATCACCTCCGTCACAAACTGGGGTGTGATGGGCAGGAAGTAGACCGTGTCTGCCTGTTTGGTCCCCACCTCGTTCGTCTGCACCGAGGCGATGTTCGGGTTCATCAGCACCGTTTTCAGGTTCTCCTCCTGCATACACAGCAACGTGACGGATGTTTTTTTTCTGCCCCAGTGTAACATTTGCTGCATTTCCTGATCCATTGTAATATTAATAAAAAGTCGTATTAGCAACGCCCACAGCGCCCGGTCTCACACGAACACTGGGTTGTATTCCAGGATTCATAAATCATATTAAAAGACCAAAAATAGATTATTTCAGGACAAAGCGACTACTCCGACATACTGACACTGATTTCCTTCACCATGCAAGAATATCCACCCAGTACTAATTCACTAATTATATACGTATTCGCAATTCGCCGAGAGCACCGTCTGGCAGTTTGATTGCGTGGGTGGTTAACACTGATGTGGTTATAAATCACACATTAAGGAAATGTGGCTGTACTGTAAACAGAGATAAAAACAGAGCAATATCATTACTTAGAGAAGACCTACGAGTGTATAATTGGCATTTATTTACACATCTCATGAGCTGGAACAGTCGTTTATTCTAATTATGGATACCGCAATACACCATTGGTTCAGTCACTAATCAGCTGCTATGTTGGCCTCCAGGGTGAAATCTTATAAAAATGTAAATAAAAAAATGACTCATTTGGTAAAAACCTGAGGAATGCATACCATATACATGGAGGTAACTATGGAGTTCATAGTTAGTCCTGCCGGAGTCTCTGCTTGCACTCTACAGTAAATATACATTTACATTATACATTATATGACTGTG
>JAOTRS010000047.1:2515157-2527637 GCA_028565755.1 Dinotopterus cunningtoni
TGAGGACATTCCTCTGCTCAAAACATTTGAGGTGGAGAAAGCAAAAAGAAGAGAGAGAGAGAGAGAGAGAGAGAGAGTGGAAGCACAGCAGCAGGTCTTAGAAGAAGAAGAAAAAAAAGAAGAAGAAGGAAGGAAGACTTCAGTGAATAGAGCAGAATAAACACTCGTCAAACTGTCAGAAAGAGACTCAATAACACTGTGATTGTAAGGAACAGCATGTGTAGACTGCAGCAGGTGATAAATGTGCCAGCAGCAGACTGTCTCTGGAAAAGGACAGAGAGAGACGGAGACAGGAGTGCGGAGACTGACTGGGTTGTGCTACGACTGCGGTACATACGTTGCCTCCGTGGGGCGAATACATCACGTTATCCTTGGATCCACACTTTGACTTTATCTGACTGAAGTCCAGCTTCTTGTTTGAAATTTGAATCTAGAATAATACAATGTGACATTTAATGAACACACACACACACACACACACACACACACACACACACAAGCTGTATATGTTTGAGTATTACGCGGGCCGTTACGGAGCGAGATGAGAAACAGATTCGACTCCAGCTGCACATGACAGTGATGTTAAACGTTATAAAAAGATAAACAGATGAAAGTCCACGGAGAGAGATGAAAAGTTTCCTTCAGGCAAAATCAGTTATTCATTTAATGTTACACTGACATCTTAATCTAAAGCCGTTTAGCTCGTCTCAAGTGAGGCACCATGAGGTTTTCTTCTTTCTCCTTTTTTATTCCAGGCAGCAGATGAATGATAAAGATGGTATAACTGTAACAGTAAGCACAGGCTTGTGTATAACAGTATTACACTAATATTCAAATAGATTATGTTGTTGCATCATATATTCATACAATTAGTTTCAAACGTGTGTGAGCTCAGTTACATTTATGTTTTATTAATTTTCCAAAACAGCTTATAATTAACTGATGGGGAGTTAAACAGCTCAATAAATGAATAGATGGACAGATTCATGAATGACTGGATGGATGGATGGATGGATGGATGGATGAATGAATAGGTGTAGATGGAAAAGTAGATGGGTGAAATTGGATAGAAGATTAGAATAATGGACAGATGATGGATGGGTAGATTTATGGATTTAAGGCTAAGGAAATGATTAGGTAGGGTGAATTCCTGAACAATTTAGATAATTGAATCATAAATAGGTGAATGGAGATATAAATGGATGAAATGAGGCATGTATAAATAGACACAATGGATGGATGGATGGATGGATGGATGGATGGATTGAGTTTTGGATGGATGGATGGATGGATAGTTACTTGTATAGATTTTTGGATGAATTTATAGATGGATGGATAGATAGGTATATTTTTAAATGGATGGATGGACAGATAAATGGATGGATGGATGGATGGATGGATGGATGAGTAGTTATGTGGGTAGATTTTTGGATGAATTTATGAATAGATGGATAGATGGACAGTTAGGTATATTTTGTGGATGGACGGATGGATGACTGTATGGATGAATGGACGGATGGATGGATGGATGAATGGATAGACGGATGGATGGATGGATGGATGGATGGACGGATGGATGAATATATGGATGGGTGAATAGGCGGATGGATGGATAGATGGATGGATGTACGGATGGATGGATGAATGGATAGATGGACGGATGGATGAATGGATGGATGGATGGATGAATGGATAGATGGACAGATGGATGAATGGATGGATGGATGAATAGATAGATATATTTTTAGATATAGATATAGATAGAGGTACATTTTGGATGAATGGATCAATGGATGTATAGTTGGATGGATATTTAGGTGGGTATATTTTTGGATAGATGAATAAAAGCAAGAAATGACAGATGAGTAGAAAAATGGATGGATGAATAAATAAATAAAAGAATAGGAAATAGAAGAATAATGAATGGATGGATGGTGGATTGGTTCTTTATGTCTACAGAAGAATAGAAAAGTAAAGTTCAGCCCCATTAAAGTAATGGATGTACAGTGTGATGTATGAATAGACATTATCGCTGTTTATCGCTGATGGATGAACAGATAAAATAATGAATAAATGAATCCAAGTCTATCCTCATTTATTTCAGAGACTGAACTACATTACCCTCTAATCAAGTGTGTATGTGTGTGTGTGTGTGTGTGTGTGTGTGTGTGTGTGTGTGTGTGTGTAAGCATGCAATGATAAATCACAAACAAGCAGATAGAAGCAGAAGTGCCAACATTGTCAACAACACAAACGCTTTACTCATCTCACTGGCCTTTTACTGCGCGAGTTCTATCATTAACACACTGACACATCTGACAGCAATCGCAATAAGCAGCCCATCACACACACATGCATGAACAGTCAGCCTGGTCTCAGTCACAAAGTGACCAGACATTCAGCCCAGGGTGTGTTACAGCGTGCTGTCACACTCGATTAGCCCCTGTGTATGAGTTCTGCTCCAGAGAGACATTTCCACATGAAAGTGAGTCTGGGGCCAGACAGATTGAGACTGCTGCAGGAGTTACATAACCTCACTCTCCAGCGAATCCAGGGCATCCAGTTCAGCGGGCTGACCTCCACACGTACCCCAAGTGCACTTTAAGTTTATTTAAGTTTATTCTGACTTTTATCGATAGGATTGAAGGAGTAAAGCACTGATATACGTTCTCACATCAACTAGAACATCAGCAACATCTGTAGGCACACACACATACACACACTCACATGTTCATGCACACACTATGGGCACGCCCATCAGCTTAATTTGCATGTCTTTGGACTGTGGAAGGAAACCAGAGTACCCAGAGGAAACCCTCCAAGCACGGGAAGAACATGCAAACTCCATGAACACACCCCCAAGGCGGGAATCGAACCCGGACCCTGCGCACTTGTCTGGTTTCTCTGTAGCATCCCGACTGATACAGGATTACTCACACCAATGTTCTCTTGCTCGTGTCAGACGTAAACATGTCACTTCACACACGGAGCCGTGCCGCCCAGGGCGAGACAGTTACAGCGGGGCTCGTACGAGCTGATCTCCACCGACAGAGTGTTTTTTTGTGTCAGGATATCATGCTGAGCTTTCTGTGGAGACCGGGAGAACATGATAGCCTGTGAGGTGCGTGAGCGAAATGTGTTTCGGTTTTCCTTATTTTTCCTCCCAACTTATCATATTCTAATAATTATTAGATTATTATTATTATTATTATTATTATTATTATTATAATTATTATTATTATTAGGGTCGAATGGCATGATGACATAAGCACTATGACGTCATTGTCATTGCTCTGATAATGCTGATGCTTTGATAATGCTGATGTTCTAATATTGCTGATGTCTGATGATTGTGAAGGCCCCTATTGTTCTTCTAAAGATTTTTTTTGGGGGGTGTCTTAACATGCTCGGAAAGTCATGGAAATTAGCACACAGGTCGGAATCTGCTGCCATTAGGATGCCTGAGTGGTTGGGCCCTGGGCGTGGCCTTATCCGAGGAGATTTAGGGCACGCGTCAGGGTACACATTGGACGGGGTGCCAATCCATCACAGGGCACACACACATACACACACTCACATCTTCATGCACACACTACGGGCATGCAAATCAGCCTAATCTGCATGTCTTTGGACTGTGGGAGGAAACCAGCGTACCCAGAGGAAACCCCCAAAGCACGGGGAGAACATGCAAACTCCATGGACACAACCCCAAGGCGGGAATTGAACCCGAACCCCGGAAGTTTAAGGCGACGGTGCTAACCACTACGTCACAGTACGGCCGAAGTGAGGACACAGTGAAGTGAAAATACTTGCCTGTCCTCCTTTAGGCTGGTACTTGATGTTTTCCGTGGAGCCGATCTTGGACTTGATGTTCTTTAAGTCGGGCATGGGCTGGTTAATGACACGCAGCTGCTTGGATGCCGTGGCAGGAGATTTCGGAGGAGTGCAGATGACGGCCACCTTCCGATCCTGTGAGAGCAGGCTGAGAGATTTGGGGGTGCCTGGGGTGCGTGGGGTGCCTGGGGTGCGACAGGATGAGCTGGGAGGAGTGCCGGGAGTGATGGCCGCGGAGCCGGGAGTACGCGGAGTGGAGGTGCCAGAGCGAGCAGAGCGGGAACGCATCGACTCTGTGCCTAGAACATTTTAGAATTATGTTCAGATTTAAGTACAGAAATTGATTCATTTCCACAAAAATATTAAAACATTAAAAAAATCCTAGTAGTGACTCCTAGTGGTGGAGGATGGTATGACACAGAAGGTGTCTACCTGTCATGCTGGCGGATCGACCTGTCCTGTTTTCGGCTCTGACTTCAGTACGGAAAGCTACAGGGGGGAAACAGACAAGAGGAGAGATGGAGAGAGAGGGGTTTGGAGGAGAAGAGAAAGTGGGAAGAAAAGAGAAGAGAAATTTTAAAAAGGAGGAAAAGAGAAAAAGGAAGACAGTAATAGGACAGCCAAAAGACGCGTTAAGCCTCATGTTCCGTCTGTTTATCAGTAATGTTGAGAATATCAGCACAATATTAGTCGATATAGTAATACGGTTCATGGTTTGATTTCACACTTCATATAATTAAATGCACCAAAAAACTAAACCAAACACGGCGACCAGAAAAAATCTTGTGCAGAGGCAAAACAGCAAAATCACCCGGGCACTCGAAGCATGGCGCTGATGCTAAATAACTAGCCTGGGCAACATTTACGTCATAATTAAGCCACACCTTCTCTGCTTTCACTCGAAGGTGTGTTAAAGCGTGTGTAAAGGCTTACATGTAGGCCTGCGCGGTGCTGTCGACCCAGAGCTCGTGATGGACGCCGAGCTTTCCTCGTGTTCGCTGGTGTGTGCGCGCCGTGTCAGGATGGAGGCCGGCCGAGGCAGAGACGACCTCTTCTCAGGACTCCGGGATCCTCCGTCCTGAACAACACACTCGGGTTAGGGTTTAAAAACGCCTTACACACATCGACCGTAGCACATCGACACACCACGCTCTGCAACGAGCACACACCTAACGCTTGGAATACACTTGGAATATTGTGTGTGTGTGTGTGTGTGTGTGTGTGTGTGTGTGGGCACTGCTTAAACACTGTGTGCAAAATGTAAGCTGTTATTATTACCATGAATCAAAGAGCATCTTAATTACTGGTTCAATTCAATTGTACTTATATTGTGCATTTACAAACCGGCTTTTCTTTACTTTAAGTTGACAGTTATGTTAATGTACAGTAAGTATGTTCATTTTTTTATCTACAGTTTGAACTACATTAAGGACTTTATTACCAATAATAACACTGACACAGTAAAAAACAAACTAATTACACTATCATGTTTTTAATTTCATTAAATATAGAAAATTAAATGTACGATATGAAACGATATGAAGTTATGAATACGTATGGCACTGATATGATGCTGTAATGAGAGTTATCTAATCTTTTGTTAAAGGTTTAATAAAAATAATGATACTTACATACTTATGACATTTTAATGAGCTATGTAACTTAAGTGTATTTCATTTTATCAGAGTAAATATTTGCTTGTTATGAACTTTTCTGTCACTGATATGACAGAGTAATAAAAGGGTTAAACAAAGTAATCATAAACACTTAATATAGTTAATAAGAATATATTAAATATTAAATATTTAAGTAAGATTAAAACAAACCAAATACAGTGAATTTTCACCTTAAGAACTGAAAGCTCGGCATACGAGCGACCGAACCGAACACCGGCTAAGTTGCGCGTACGCCAGGGAGCCGCTCAAAACTTGTTTGCATTTTGTGCAAGATTTAGTGAAGACAAAGCGCCACGAGTCCCAAGAATGTTATCAAGGATTTGCAAGATCTAATTTACAATGAACAATGGACATTTTATCTACTTAATGTTACTTTTAGTGTTAGAGAACACCTAGAGAACATATTAGTCCCTGGTACTGATTATGTTATAGAAGCCGTAAACTGTTATTCCTTCACAAGTTTGATTTTGTCTTTCTCGAAGATCATAAAACAATATAAAAATACATCATTAGTGAGATTAATAATATAAAAAAAAAAAAACAAATGAAAATGAAATCAGTTGGCAATGAACAAGAGACTTAAAGTAATTAAAGTTAACCTTAAATAAGAGGCGTTTTTGGAGACTTTTAACCGAGCCACTGAATCATTTTAGACGATTATTAAACATAAATGTAATTGCAAACAGAGCAGAAGGAGATGGATGATGACAGAGGGAGCTCAGATTCTCTCTCTCTCTCTCTCAGTCAGCAAGCCAAGTTGTCTCCTACTCAATCGGTTGCATAGCAACCACCGTAGACGTCGTGTATCCTAGAGACAATTCTGCCAGATTTGTTACATAAACTGGAGGCAATAGATTGCAATGTTCTTTCAGAGAATCTTAACACAACTAAAATTCACACAGTACACACACATACACGCACACACACACACACACACACACACACACACACACACACAGACACGTTAATTCAGGAAGTGGTGTTAGAGTTAGTTCACAAAATAACAAAGCTGAGATTAGCGGAAAGAATAAGACGGAGAAACAAAAATAAAAAAGCAGCAATGAGCAATAATAAGCAGAAAAAACATGTAAAAACAAACAAACATAATTTCACAAAAAAAACACCACCAAACACAAAACCAACATAACCAACATAATAATAAAAATAATAATAATAATTTTGCCAATACAAAACCGTAAACCATAAAAGACGAACACCATCTTTAACGTGACATGCCCGTGTTTTTGCCAGCCACATTGCGAGTACTCTCCCTGAGATTGTGTGATCACCTGTGGGTTTCCGCTTAGCACAGATGTGATGTTGGGTAGCTCTAGGGTGCCTTACGGTGCCCTTTAAAGCACTCTTCCTGGAGGGAGAGCGGCTCTGATTTTCAGATTTTTTTGTGACCTCAACCTTCTTAATCACAGCTACAAAAGGGAAACACAGAGTCAGGGAAACTGTAGTATCCTGTTCATGGGGTTTTGAAATGATACCGAAATAAATAAAAATATTAGGCTTATCACAGACGTTTACAAGAAGCTACAATAAATTACAGCAAAGTTCATGGCTTGAATTAGCATTACTTCTTAGTACCAATTTACAGTATAAGCAGTTACAGAAAAAAAGAATCTTATATAATAACAGGCAGTCAGACATTTTTGGCATATGTACAGCCACTTCTAGATCAGCAACCTTTTTTCTTCTTCAGATCCTCTTTCTGGGCCGGTCCTGGATCTTTCCAGATGGGTTTGCGCTCCGGAGTGGAAACTCGACCTTTGCCTCTGCCTCCTTTAGCCTTCTGTTTGATCAGCTTCTCGGTCGAGGGTTTCTTAGCAGGGCTTCTCGGAAGAGGTTCGATTCGCTCTGTGGCCATGCTCTTGTCATCATCTGCAGTATGTACAGAATGTGAAACTTATATGACAGATGATGCGAATATGATGACAGCGTTCAGCTACTAAAAAAAGCATGAGGACATTTTAACCTCTAAAATAATTATATATTGTATATATTACTATTTTACATACACTACCAGTCAAAAGTTTCAACACACCTTCTAACTCCATGGTCTTTCCTGATTTTTATTTCCTTCTACATTGTAAAACAATGCTAAAGGCATCGAAAATACACAATAATCTCAATAAATATTGAGATGTATCTGCTACTTATGATCTGTAAAGCCTTCATAACGGCTCTACTCTGAGGTGCTTAATGATTAATCGGTGATTTCTGAGGCTGGTGACTCTAAATGAACTTCTCCTCTGCAGCAGAGGTCAGATTTGGTCTTGCTTTCCTGGGAATGTCTTCATGAGAGCCAGTTTCATCATGGTGCTTGATGGGTTTTACAAATCCACTTGACAATACTGTTCTTGGAAGAACTGTTACACTAAATAACAACTTACTGTTACTTATGACTGGTACTGTATAATAAATAAATGGAATATACTTTAATTATTCTATGCCTTTTATGCCACAGCAGCTGGGATATTGACTGTGATATTGAAAAGTCTGTGTAAGTTATTATAAAATGATAAGGCATTAGAATGGGGGCATCATTATAAACTTTCTGACCAGAAGAACTGTTGGAGCAGCAGCGCCACTAGAGATTCTGCACTCCAAAACCCTTATGTACTGGGTCCCCAATCATGACCAAGGCCACAACTTTTAATTGCTATAGCAATTAAAGGGGTCACTCAGCGGTCCATGGAATTGTTCTTCCCCAATCTTCCCCAATAGACCCACCCTCTTCCTGCCCCCAGTACCACACCCCTTTAGAGCAGTTGTTGTAAGAAATTAGTCAACATTTTCTGATTAATAAGAATCTAGCACTGATCAGTGCTGTGGCATAAATATACGAAATACATTTTTTACTGCATGAAAATGCTCAAAGACATTTTCACTGCACTAAAAAACACAATTTAACCACCTATAAATAAATTCATTTGCCTTACATTTATTTAAATACCAAAATAAAAAGATCATAACTAATAGTCACCTTGAGCATCCACCCAGGAGCTGTCTAAGATAGAGTCATCAATAGTGGTCTCATCCTTGTAGTCATCATAGCTCTCGGTGGGACCCTCACTCACTGGTACCTCTTGTGTAGGAGGACACACTGGGGACTGTACAACCTCTGGACCATCCTGGACCTCCTCCAGGCTAGCAGCCTCCATCTCTGCTTCTTGAGCCATTTCAATAGAATCTTCTTCCTCTTCTTCATCTTGAAGCATCTGAGGTGGTTCTTCTTCAGGAGGAGTCGAGAATCGTACACTGTGCCCAGGTCCCTCTCGTTCATCAATGGTCTGCACCACAGTGATAAAGTCATCTTCGACTGTTACAACTGACTCAATGGCAGCTCTTGGCTCTATAGTTTCCTGTACTGCTGCCTCGGCCCCTGCCCCTTTCAACTGGTTAGGCATTTCCTCTTCATCTTTCTCAACAACTCCAGTTTCTTCATCTTCCTCAGCAAGTCTTGGTTCATCCTCTTTTTCTACAAATTTGGGTTGTTCATCTTCCTTAACAACTTGGGGCTCTTTATCTTTTTCAACAAATTTGGGCTCTGTCTCAACAAGTTTGGGCACTTCCTCTTTCTCAACAAGTTTGGACTCTTCCTCTGTCTTAACAAGTTTGGGCTCTTCCTCTGTCTCAACAGGTTTGGGCTCTTCCTCTGTCTCAACAGGTTTGGGCTCTTCCTCTTTCTTAACAGGTTTGGGCTCTTCCTCTTTCTCAACCAGTTTGGGCTCTTCATCTTTCTCAACAAGTTTGGGCTCTTCATCTTTTCCAATAAGTTTGGGCTCTACAGCTTTCTCAACTTTGAACTCTTCATGTTTCTCAACAACCGTGGGCATTTCATGTTTCTCAACAACATCGAACTCTTCATGTTTCTCAACAACACTGAGCTCTTCATGTTTCTCAACAACACTGAGCTCTTCATGTTTCTCAACAACCGTAGGCTCTTCATGTTTCTTATCAACTTTGGGGTCCTCATGTTTCTCAACAACTTTGGGCTCCTCATGTTTCTCAACAACTTTGAGCTCTTTATCTTTCTCAATACCTTTGAGCTCCTCGTGTTTCTCAACAACTTTGAGCTCTTCATCTTTCTTAACACCTTTGGGCTCTTCATGTTTCTCAACAACTTTGAGCTCTTCATCTTTTTTAACATCTTTGGGCTCTTCATGTTTGTCAACAACTTTAAGCTCTTCAAGATTCCCAACATCTTTGGGCTCTTCTTGTTTCTTAACAACTTTAGGCTCTTCCACTTTCTCTACTAACATTGTTTCATTCTGTTTCATTTCTGACTTAACTATTTCACTCATCTGTAGTTCAACCTTCTCTGGGATCTCTGGCACATTTGGCAAATCTAAAGGCTTGTCTGATTTTTCTTCCTGCATGTACTCCTTGGGTTCCTCAGCTTGCTCTATTTCTTCCTCTGCAATTTGGGCAACTGAGAGGGAAACAGAAGCCTCCGCTGCCTTTGCAATTTCCAGCTGTGTGGTATCTCCTGCCACAGTCTCCCTCTCCTTGCCAGGTTGCTCCACAAGATTATCATCTTTACTGGGTTTCTCAATGGATTTAAGAGGGGATAATTTTGCAGGCTCTACTTTCTGACCATCTTGCGCTGGTTTAGGCTTCTCTGTCTCAACATGCACTTTTTCTTCCTCCGTAGCACTCTCCACTGATGATGTTGGTGATGGTTTTATTGGTCTAGCAATCCTGTCTTTGGCAACTCCAGTGAGCTGGTACACATCCTCAGCATCTACCTCCTCATAGGCTTCCTGGTGAACCAAATCTGGCTTATTCTTTACTTTTTCTCTGAGCTCCTGGAGCTCCCTCTCCTCCTCAACACTTAAAGGTCTGTCTTCCATTTCCAGCTTCCGAATTTGCCTTTCATAATCAGCTATTTCAGCTTCCTGTTCAGCCGCAAGTTTAGCCTCTGCATCAAGATCAGTCTTTACTCCTTCCAGAGTAACAGTAACAGTTGGTGTGGCAAAAGTTTCAACACGTTGGATTGGCTGCTCTGTCTCGGCGCCATTATTCTGGCATGGCTTTCCTGTTGTATCCTTTTCTTCCTCTGTGTCTGGGGGAATGTTGTCTTTCAAAACTTGTGGGCTTTCCTGTCCAATTGTGACTGAAGTTATGTCTTTCTCCTCTGATATCATCCTGTTGAAGATTTGTGTTGGTGGAGATTCCAATGGACTGTGAACATCTGCTGGAGATGGCATAGGCCCAGAGTACTCACTAAAAACACAGTATCCATGTTCCTCCAGTTGAGTCTCACTTTTTGCAACTCGCTGACCCTGAAATAAGTGCGCTAAGGAGTCACTTACAAGGGCTGGCATATCAGCAGGAACTGACTTCCTTCTTATAATCTCAGGATCGTTGTTATCAGATGATAGTCTTGTACGGGTACCTGCCAAGTCTAGCATTTCAGGCAGATCTTGTGCCATTACAGCACCATTTTTATAGCTGAACTTATTAGGTAAGGGAGATCCTGGGGATTCTGGCTGTGGACTTGGGGTTTTCCTATCAGCTGCTGCATCATGGGGTGGAGACGCTGATGGAGTGGTGACAGAGGCTGATGTCTCCAGGATTTGTGGTGGGAAAGAAGGGAGTTTCTCTACTGACGGAGTTGTCACAGGAAGGTAGTCAGCAGATTCATCAAGGCTACCACTGGTGTAAGACATGATGTCAGTTGCTAATGGGGAGAAGTTTCTGGGTCGTCCTTGTCCTCCACTCTGATCCATAGCTCCAATAGTGATATTTAGGGAGTAACTTCTTTGCTCCAAGGCCAACTTTCCAGGAGACAGCCTACAATCATCCCTTTTTTCAGCTGATGTTAGGACCTCTTGATGCTCTTCAGTACCCTTTTGACTTTCAGGTTTGTCATCTATAGACTGAGACTGTGCCAGGGTACTGTAGCTAATCTCTGGAACTGTGGAGGTGGCAGGGGGAGACTCAGGTAATGCAGTACTAAGCTCATAATAACCTTCACCTTGTCCCATTATTTCTTCAGATTTCAGTGTTGTTGTTTCAAAATAAGCAGACATTCCAGACTTGTCCATTATTTCTTCTGCTTGTTTATCTAAGCTACCAGACTCTTTTCCAGGCACTTCTGGACTTTTGGCACTTACTGTAACATCTATTTGCTTGTCTCCTATAGATTCTGTAGATTCAACTTCTAGTAATTGCTTCCCATAAGTTGGAGACATACTTGAGTCTAAAGAAACTGCATCTGTAGAAGCTTGCTTTTCAATATTGAGAGGTGAGTCAGGATTCACTGTAGGCTCTTTGGCATGGCTTTGACCATTTGGGGAAACAGCAAAAATGTCTGAGTCACTTAGGCTGGGTAATGGTGTATCTGGAATTCCTTTGCCAGGAACAACACTCTGGTAAGAAGTCAGATCCTGCGGGTGCACCTCTGACTGAATGAAGTCCATGCTTTCCAGCGCAGTCCTCTCTTCACATGGCTTTTCTGCATCCATCTTCACAGCTGAAAGCAAATCTTAAGTGATCTGGTTGTGTTGCATAACTTATAGATTTGGACTCAAGGAATTGCCAGGCCAACCACAACAAAGACAGGCAAAGCCCAGCAATCGTCACGGCATAGTCTCAGATGAAACAAAAGGACACATACCAATTCAGTGATGAACAAGGTGAAGACATGGATGTGAGCAGACCAACATGCAAAATGTTGGATGGATGAGATCCACACAATGAAGATGAAATGTCCAAGAACACCTCATCTGTATATCACAGATAAGATGGATTCAATAAACTTTACCAATTACAATTGATAAAGAGAGTTTTTAAAATACTTTATAGTTTTTAATATTTGTAGCTGGTTGTTGTTTTTTTACGAATATGATATTGCTTGTATAAAATACTGTACAGCAGATTTTTCAGTGGTTTATAGTTAAAACTTAAGGTGAACAAATGATACATGATAATAAAAATTCATGTATACATTCACATT
>JAOTRS010000047.1:2554639-2565872 GCA_028565755.1 Dinotopterus cunningtoni
AGAGAGTAATATAGTGATAGACAGAGTGATAGAATGATAGAGAGAGTGATAGAGAGGGTGATAGAGAGAGTGATAGAGAGAGTGATGGAGAAAGTGATAGAGAGTGTGATTGAGTGAGTGATAGAGAGAGTGATAAAGGGGGTGATAGAGAGAGTGGTGGGGACAGTGATAGAGTGATAGAGAGTGTGATAGAGAGTGATAGAGAGAGTGATAGAGAGGGTGATAGAGAGTAATATAGTGATAGACAGAGTGATAGAATGATAGAGAGAGTGATAGAGAGGGTGATAGAGAGAGTGATAGAAAGAGTGATGGAGAAAGTGATAGAGAGTGTGATTGAGTGAGTGATAGAGAGAGTGATGGAGAGAGTGATAGAGAGGGTGATAGAGAGAGTAATAGAGAGAGTGATGGAGAAAGTGATAGAGAGTGTGACTGAGTGAGTGATAAAGAGAGTGATAGAGGGGGTGATAGAGAGAGTGATGGGGACAGTGATAGAGTGATAGAGAGTGATAGAGAGAGTGATAGAGAGGGTGATAGAGAGAGTAATATAGTGATAGAGTGATAGAATGATAGAGAAAGTGATAGAGAGGGTGATAGAGTGATACAGTGATAGAGAGAGTGATAGAAACAGTGATAGAGGGGGTGATAGCGAGAGTGATGGGGACAGTGATAGAGAGAGTGATAGAGAGTGTGATAGAGAGTGATAGAGAGAGTGATCGAGAGTGTAATAGAGAGTGTAATAGAGTGAGTGATAGAGAGAGTGATAGAGGGAGTAATAGAGGGAGTAATAGAGGAAGTAATAGAGAGTGTGATAGAGGGGGTGATGGAGAGAGTGATAGAGACAGTGATAGAGTGATAGAGAGAGTGATAGAGGGAGTGATGGAGAGAGTGATAGAGTGAGGTGTGTGTACCTGTGAGCAGGATGCTGGTTTTGAGTGCTGCACAGTGAGATAGGACAGAGCCAGACCAGGTGGACCTGAGAGAGAGAGAGAGAGAGAGAGAGAAAGATGAGTACAGCATGCCCTAGATGTTGCCTCTCATGGTCATGTGAGCGCCACGCATGGCTGTTACAAGCATCGCCTGGAAACACAAAAAAGTCTCTTACACACACACACACACACACACACACTATGGAACTAATCATACAGTTCCGTGACGAGTCCCTGTCCAATCCAACTCTTTTGTGTGTGTGTGTGTGTGTGTGTGTGTGTGTGTGTGTGTGTGTGTTTTCTGAACATTTAATAAAACATATATAAATCATTTATATAAAATAACATTTACACAATGTTAAAGGAAATACAAATGAAAATAACATGAAAGGTACACCTATCAAATTATAATCGAGAGGAGTTTAGTTCTTTGAATGGATCCGTAGTTTGAGTTGCTTTACCCTTTGAAAGTCCTTGTAATGTTTCATAATAAACTCATTTCAACCTTGTGTATCTATAATTCATCTAATAATATTAAAAGATTCAACATAAAAAGGTGTCTCTTCTCGATATGTGGATATCTATTCATGACGCATGAATTTAGCCCCGCCCCGTTAACACCCATTTCCGCTGTATGCGCTGTTGCAATGCCATACATTTCCTCCAGGGGGAGCAGTGAGTGCTTGAGTTAACTGCAGTGTCGGTGTCTGAGTCCCAGCCATTAATTATGCGTTAATAGTCAGAACTTTCATGCATGTAAGACATGGCACCACTGGGAGTTACTGCATCGTCTGCATGTTTCCATCACTACATCGAGGACGCCATCTCACTCGGTTACTCTCAAATAGTTACTCACAAAGTAATAATACAAAAATAACAACGTTCAAATGTCAGACGAAAATACAGTATAGACTTTGTTGTTGGAGGAAATTGTGGTCCACCAGCTTGTTTTACAGTCACTACAGAGGAAGATTCCAGAAGCACGCTCTTCTACCTTCTACACACACACACACACACACACACACACACACACATCAGATGGAAAGAGATCAGAGAGTGAAAGTACAATACTCATCGCTCCAGTTACTTTCCCAGAGTTGTGCAGACTCGACACCGAAGCACTTTGTCTTCCAGCAGTGCATTGTGGGATACACCATCCTAACACACTCATTACTCTAAAACCGTGCCGCAGCATGTTCGGCGTGTCAGACCGTCTAGGACGCACCGTCTAGGGTGAGCTGGGAGTCGACCCTCCTTACATTCCGTGTCTGATTGCGCCTGCAGGGAGTGAGGAAGAGCAGGCCCGGATGTGGATTACTGGTGAGGATACATCACGCCTAACTAACATACACATCTTCTGTCATGATGATAAACCATGAAACTCTTTACTGGTGCTACTGGTCTAGCTGTACTGGAGATCTCTGTCCATATTTTCCCATCAGACATTGCATCGCGTCCCTTCTTACCCTGCTCCGAATACTGGACTCAGGACCTTTTTCCATCACTCCAAAGTCCAATCCTGTGAGTTCTTACCTCACATTAAGTGTGTGTGTGTGTGTGTGTGTGTGTGTGTAGGGAAATGCTCTTACTGTCACTATCCCAACACGCTCATTAAGGATTTTTTCTTCTGCGCTATCCTTTCAGAGTTTAATAATGCATTGAGACAGTTCTTAACCCAACTCGATTCGTTTCAGCAATCTCATTACCTCTTCTTTTTCTGTAAAACTCATCTCACTTGAGTGTTGTAAAACGTATAACCTGACCTCTGACTCTTACAAAAAGTTCCGACACTGGAGAGACTGGAGATCAGCCATAACATCATGATCATCCGCCTAATATTAAGTACCTCTGGCACCAAAGCAGTGATATGCTGTGTGTTCCGACACCTTTCCATCACAACCAGCATTAGGCTCATGGGAGCCTTCGCCGCCCATGACCCTGTCACCAGTCCGCTGGCTTTCCTTCCTTGGAGCACTTTGGGTACGTCCTAACTGCTGCAGGCCAGGAACATCACACAAGAGCTGCAGTTCTGGAGTTACTTAATGAAATATAAATGTTTTTGCCTTGCCTATAGTGACAAAAAATGTCCTTATGTCATAAAATGTGAAATTTTGCTGCAACATGGGTGGCTAAGTACAACAACAAATGGGATGAGTTCTCTGACACTGAACAAACATTATCGGTGTTGGATTGAGAATGTCCAAACGACAGATATACACCTTGTATATTTTATAAGTCGAATTTAAGACATCATCCGCATCCTGGTGTGAGGGGAAAGAGATTCATGATCTTAAATAAAAAGCATAAAAAGCTTCTTTTCCACATCTGGGCGCTAAGACTAAACACTTCCTCCATGTTGGTTCTTAGGAACAAGTATGACATCATACTGTATACAGTATGTGTTCGTTTTGTGCGGGCCCGCACTCCTAAATCTGGGGGATTTTCATCCTTGAAAAGAGATCAGACATGGTTTATGTAAGACGTAAATGTGAAACTAAGCACAGCTGAAAGCAAGTCACGTTTCATCAACCTCCCATTAAAACGTACAAGCTTTTTCTCAACGTCCAACATAACTGCTGTTTTACCCGGGCCGTCTCTCAGGTGGTGGCATGTTTTCAGGCAACCATTTTTCAAGATAATCTATAATAACGTTTCAGAAATGTGACAGAACAGCTCCGGCAGCCAGAGCACAATCCACTCGGTGCCTCAATCAGGCCATGGCCTTAAGGCAAGCGTAATGAGAAAGCTCTGTGCGTGAAAATGTAACTTTCTGAGCCATTAGTTACAAAATATTATGGATTAAAACCATGAGAAAAAGGGAACGAGAGAGAGAGAGAGAGAGATGTGCATTGAAGAAATGAAAAATAAAGGTAATGTCTTCAGCGCTGCACAAATATTAATTGTATTTAACACGGTGGTAAATCGATGCAGTCGATTCCGTTTCCCTAGTGAGACTCCGTGCACACATGGACTCATTTAGCTAATAGAAGCAATCTGAGACCAAAGTCATTTAAGTGGGTTTAGAGAACAAAACTTCTATCAGTAAACACCCGGAGTCAATCAATTGATCCCAAAGGAGACTTATTAGGAGAGAAAGAAACACCATTGTTCATCTGATTTACATCCCCTGAGAATCCTTTTAGAGCAGCAAAAGCCAATGAGCAACAAGTGGGAAGTAAACGAGCTTTATGATGATCCATGGATTTACGTTAACTAGGGTCTGACTATTACAGGTCTGGGAAAAAAGCGATTCAGTAATCACGTAAATACATTAAAAAAATGTTATTCAGCCAAAGCATTAACATAATATGTTTACAAATTATTTGCATTTTGTTTTATTTGCGTTATTAAAACTCTGCAAATACTGCATGATCTTGGGTTATTTTGATGTGTTGTGATGATGTCATTTCCTTTTAATATACACTCTAAATAACAATAGCTATGTTCACAAAGAATTGAACAACACTGTTCATCTCACCAACACATGCATCTGTAAGAGAAAAAAAAACATAAGAAACTTATTATTTTTGCAGTCGTCTCTTATTTTTTTCTCTTATTCTTTTTTTTTTTTCAAGAATAAATAGGAGTCGTTTTTAAGTTTGTTTTTGAAGAAGCCGGTGCCAAGAGGAATCATAAATTAAGATCAAGTGACATTTAATGTCTATGTATTTCACACTAGCTGTGCACGCGACTTTGTTTGTTTGTATAGTTGAATTGTATAGTTATCGCAAATCTACAGACATACTTTAACTGACATTTTAAAACGTGATTGCACACATAATTAAAATGTACAGCGCCATCTGTTGAGTTTTGGAACTAAAAGATTTTTTTACTTCACCGTGAAGTGCGCGGAGTGAAGGTGTGAGATCGTATTTATTAAGTAGATTTCAATCGCACACTTATAAGCGCATCTTTAAAATGAACAGCACCATCTGTTGAGTTTTGAGATGAACTAATGATTTTTACGATATAGTTGCATTTTCCATTTAAATTTCTAAAAGACTATGTCACCTCAAGCTCGGCCAAATATACTGTGAAAACCCCGTTAAAATTCGTTCATTAGTTTTTATGTGATGCGTGCACAAACAAACAGACAAACAAAAATTCCAAATATCATCTGGATGTGTTCTATTACTCATCTTATGTCCCCCAAATTATTATTTTACAAATACCTTCAATGTACAGACATGCCAACTTTACAGTTTTATTGTATGTATAGATTTTACTTCATTTACATGTCTTTTCTAAATGTTTTAATTATTTTTGTTTGGCAAAATATGACTACAGTGTTGGAAATGGGTAATAATGGTAATATTTTTGGGTGGCTGGAACAGATTATCTGCATTTACATTATTCCCAATGGGAAAATGCGTTTCACAATACAAAATTTCACCTCAAGAACTCGCCTCCAGGAGGGATTCAATTGGTATGCTAAGGTACCAATATTAGACACTGTATTTTGAATAAAAAAAATTTTATGAAGTCATGGTACTTACAGCATCGTAATACAAATCAAATCAGCACCTAGGTATCGTGATAATATTGTATCAAATATCAGAAACAGTATATTGTGGAAATCTGAAATTAGGGATGTACTGATCTAATCCTGATTATTACTATCACTTCAACAGGGTTTCAGGCCAAAGTAGTGTTTTTCACTCTAAACTGCAATGCATTTATTATTCTATTAATGTGAATTTAGTATTGCCCGCTGTGAAATATTATTAGTCTGATTAGACAGACTGATATTCCTCTAGCATAATGAGCGGATATACAGTACAGATTCAAAGGTGAAAAATCAGGGCTAGCCAACAAGCCGATTATCCGACTGTAGCCATCAGCAGCCGCTCCCTTAGAAAGTAATCCTAAACCTAATCCTTGTCTCAAGCCTCCAGCTCGATACAGTTTATATGCTCTAACACACTTTTTTCTTGCTAACCACTAATGTGTAAGTTTATCCTTCTAGTGTACAGCTACTGAGTGACTTTCAATAAATTCAGTGTCAGGTCCCAATGAATAACCTTTACAAATAGAGCCACTGTGGACACATATCTGAAAGTAAACAATACCCCATTAAGGGTGTTTTCACATTAGGCATAATTGATTATTACCGTGTCCAGAAACAATTTTTCCCCCCTGTTTTTTCGGTTTGTAAGCCGCCATTCAACACAAGAGAAGAAGCACACAAGGATGTTAACTTCCACAATATGCTCTTGCGTGCTTTCCTACTATATCAGCTATGGCAGTGTGGCTCAAAGGATGAGATTGGAGATATCGGAGGAGACCAATGGCACTGACCAATGGCACGTGATCTACTACTGTGCTCAGGTATCACCTCCTCAAGCGGTCTCAGGCACGGTTCCTAAGCCTGGAACGATTGTGTTCTCACTGAGCAAAAGAAACCAGACTTTTTAGGTCAAGTGTTCCTGGAAACAGTCCCGAGGTCCTGATGAGAAAACGGCCTTAGATTGCTAGGACCCAACCCTAAAGCCTGACCTGGGGGTACAGTGACTGCGCCCCCCCCCCACACACACACACAGAGGGATCAAGCAGATTTAAACATGTAACAGCCAACAGTTTGTAAAACGCTTAGGGTCTGAGAGTCAGATTACTGAAGAAAATTCTGGAAGACCATTAGAGCCAAGAGGCAAGGCCAAAATCTTTACCTTGGCTTTGATAAAGAATAGAACAGAATAGAATAGAATAGAATAGAATAGAATAGAATAGAATAGTGACAAGCACATGTGTGGTAACCATAGTGTCCACAATGGACTATAATGAATACCTATAAACTATAGAGCAACAATCATTAAAATATCACTATAGTACTACAATAAAGACCATTTAAAATTCAAAAAGTCAATAAAAGCTTATTTTATATTTACTAAGCAACAAATTAATATTTAATACCTCCAAAGCTCTGTTTGTGACACTTCCCATCTGTTAGTCTTCTCATTTATGCAAGTCTATTCAAACATGCAACAATGCGTGAACCAGCCAGGAGTGCATAAAACAAAGCCCAAGTATGAATGTTTACAAAGAAAAATATTCCAACCTAATCCAAAATACAGTCCTAAAGACCCAAAAGATGAGATCCAATGGCAAACCTTCAAACTGATACCTCGTTTTATTGTTTATTTAAAAAGATTTACAGTCATGAAGAATATGAATAGAAACAACTGAAAATTAATAGAATAAAGAGAAAATAATAGGAGCACACAGAAATAAACAGAAATGCATTAAAAAAATGTATGAAATATTTCCATTTCAGTTCACATCACAATGATCATGCTAGTGTGCTTGTCTTTATTGTTTAAGTCTTTAAGTCTTTATTGTTAAATTCCATTTGGCAATGGTGAGCCAGCCAGGAGTGATGTTTTAATTAAGGTGCTTTATATTAGATTAATAAAAATGAAAAAAAAAAAAAAAGTATTATAACAGGATTCAGGATGGGCTATAATCAAAATATATACAGGACAAATACTGTGCTGTAAAAAAGTATTTGCTTTTTTACAGCACATACTTTTCCTTTTCCTTCATTGTTTTTTTTTTTTTTAGAATATTTGTCAAACAAATGATTCCGATCATCAACTACACAAAGATAATCATAGTAAATAAAAAAATCAGTTTTTAAATGATGACTTCCCCTATATAAAGTGGCAAAAAAGCTGTCCAAACCTGTCTGGCTATATGTAAAAAAGTAATTGCCTCTAACTGTGAGTGGCCAATCAGTTAAAGTTAAAACAAACACACTATACAGCTGCTATTGTTAATAAAATATTTACACCAAAGACCGTTCAATGCTCAGAATATCAATACACACGCTCGATGTTTTCTTTTACAACCAATTTGCTAGTTAATATTTAATACTTGCACTCCCTAGTGTGTCATGGTGGTCATGCTGCTCCATTATGTTCATCTTTGTAACGCGTCTGTAATTATGAAATGTGAGAGATTGAGTGGTTTTGCATATAAAAGTCTTTCTCTGGAGAATTACAGCTCTTTTTTGCCCTACTCATTGCATAGACCAGCCGAGAAGCAGTGAGACTAACGCTACGGGAAGGTGAGACAGCGTCTTTCGGGCTTCCTAATTCGATTCCACAGCAGCCGAGGCATGCAGCTAATTAAAACTTAGTTTATTACATTTTTAAGAATCTGTACCGACAATGTGGTCAGGAGCATGCACATGCTAATTGGGATCAGGACAATGATGAGAGAGACGGAGCGAGAGGGAGCGAAAAAGAAGGCAAAGAGGGTAACTGAGGTGTCAGCCGTTTAAGCACTTGAGAACACAAATTCATTTATTATCGTGACTCGGCTTTCATCTGTGTGAAGCCCTTTGATCATTACACACAGGCTCGGCTTATTCAATCACTTCATCACCAGGGAGCTGCAGAGGATTCTCTCAGTGCCATTAATGCCCTGATGCTCTACATCTGTTTGGAGCTTTCTGCACTGACTCATGGTCTGAGATGGATATTAGAGCTGTGACTTATGGGCAGACTGTCGATCGGTTTTGATAAAATTTTTACGACACTGCAATATTTAATTCAACTCAGTAGCACTTGTCTAATTTGTCTCAAGCAACTCTATTTCTATTACAAATATTAAACATTACAAAAACAAACATTAAAACTCTGTATAACTTGTGGTATAATTGTTTAAATGTCATGTCATGCTTTTTCTTCCCAAGGGGCGATAATGCACCAACCACCCGTGAACTCAAAAGAAAAAGAACTTATACTCTTGCAAAATGCGAGTTTTTTGCAGCAGATGCAAACGGGTTGTAATGATCGACATAACATCAAATAAATTGCATAACAGATTCTAAATAGCTAATAGATATTAGCTAATCTTAAAAAAAACAAAATCTGATACCTTGTTGAAGCTGTTGAATTGATAAGATACAGTAAGTCCCCAACATATTATTTCAGAAAATCCTCTACAAAACAGAGCTCACAGTCCCAAACAATGGAAAACAGCTCTATTCAAGCGTGCAGTAAACCCCATGTAGCATTGTCCCTCCCACCCGGGGTAAATTTAAACGAGGTCAGCTGACCCTTGCTGTGTCACCAGGATTCCCCTCGCAATTTAAAGGCGCAGTCATGTATAATGCGGAACCAAACGACAACACTATTACATTTCACATGTGTGAGATTAAGTACTCTTTAGGCATGTTTAAAAAGGCTTACATGCTTACATGGTGGCAGTGTGGGGAAAGGGGACAGATGCACCCCTCAGATTTAGCCAAGTAAATTGGTATGCTTTACATTGCATATTCGTGTCAAAGGATGTATAAGACTCCCATTTTTTGGACTTAAGAACAAATCCGACTTACGAACATGCTCCCGGAATGGAACTTGTTTATAAGTCGGGGATTCTGTATTAGAATTCTGCAGAAACTACTGGAAACACTGTTTAATATCATTGAACATCAACAGGACAAGCTAGTTCCTGTTATACCTTATTTTACGACAGCTGTTATTAATAGTTTCCTCACCAGCTTCTAAATAAATGCAGTTTGTTCCCAAGAATTTATTAGTTTCCAAATACTAATATTTATTATTACTACAAATTACTTAAAAAATAAACTGCATTTTTTTAGGCTATTAAGTATTTTAACATTCATACATTTTTAGTGGTTTTGCATATCGCGTATATGGCTGCACTAACGCCACACTGTAGTTGTTGTTTTCTGTGCCTGGTTATTCTTAATCCTGACAATATGCTGCTCCTATATTGTAAATAAAGAAATGCACAGCTGTGCACTATTTCGCAAAGAACAGACTGTGCTTTTTTTCCCATCTAGTACAAGCTATGAATCCTGACAGCTCGGAACATGAGGCGGATTGTGATTGTGAAAAAACTATGAGGCGGATTGTGATTTCAGCGTAAACAGGAGCAGAAATTCACTCCTGCCAGATCAAACGCCAAAGCCGAGGGTAGCAGCCACTTGATAAAGCTTTGAGTTACAGCCGTGGTAAATATTTCATGGCCTCAGCCGATTGAAGTCCGCAGACTGCTACTGTAGAAAGAATTGCGTCGCTGCTGGACGCACAAACGCACACATACAAACGTTTTGCCAATGTTGCCTTGGTGTTAAACAATTTTGCACATAAATTACCATCTTTTCAGTAACATCAATTACTAGATTTCACTAGCACTAACCCAGCAGGAACCCTAATGTTGGATGAGCGTTGTAGTATAGCTGTAACAATGTTGCGATAGCGCGCAACATCATGACAACACAGTTTTCAAAAGTTAGAATGACTTTGATAAACTGACGCTGAAATTATTTTGAATGCACAACCAACATTGCAAATACAACCTGAAAACAAATAAATTGTAGTCTTTATTTCGAGCATTTATGCTGATTAACATCCATTCGCACAACGTCCGACCTCTTACAGTAAGTTCAGGTGGGGTTAAAAGTAGGTTTTTCAACATCGTGTTAAGGGCGTTTGTTTAACGTTATCCCATCGTCATGTACAGTACTGTCAAAAAGTCTTAAGCACATGCAGATAACTGCTGTAGAGCAAGGATGTCTTCAAAAACAGTTTATACATTCAAAAAATTCTATAAAAAGGAGTAAACAGTAATTAGTAAAAGAAAGTCAATAATTAGTGTGATGGTGCTTTGTTTAAAATGTGTCTCATGTACAGTTTGTGCAGTTTTACAAAAAATGAGCTGCTCAGTTTTACTGAACATCCTGCAGAAAGAGCTCCAGTCCTTCTGAGGACTTGTCGCACATGCTTTTTTCATGCAGCAAAACTTTTTTGGTATAAAAAGTGCTCTTAAAATATGTTTCCATTATACCTTCAACATTCTCGGTCAACACAAACATTTTCTATGAAGTACCAAAACTCCATCACTCATCAAAATTCTCCATTAAACACCAAAATTTAGCATCAAACATCAACATTCTCCACCAAACACCAGCCCAAAAACCACACATCACACATTAACCAAAAATCCCTGTGTCTATATCAGCTCTAGCCATAAATGTGATGCTTTTTTAATTTCTGCGCTGAAATGAAATTGGCACCATAACAGCACTTATAATGGACAGATTTAACATTTGAGGTTTGTTCTTTACTTCATTTTCACCAAGCTCTTCAACATGTCCAGTCAAACCAACATGAATACAAAATGAAGACTTTCTTTACAAAAGTATTCTCTGTTCTCATGTTTTCGTGTATTTCATATATGTCATTTAAATCATTTATTTCAAATGCATTTAATTCTGCACTTATATTTTCTTGTAACTTTTTTCTCCAATATTTAAGCATTATAATTTTTTTCCCCTT
>JAOTRS010000047.1:2593865-2605725 GCA_028565755.1 Dinotopterus cunningtoni
CTATGCCTATTCTCACACATTTCTCTAGGTTTGGGACTTGCACTGAGTATGCCCTGCATCTGGGTATTACAGATGGGCATGAGGTTTAGGGCCTTTGCCCTAAATGCTGTGTTAGTTTTATGCCACATGTAAGAGGACACACACCTGGCAAAATGTTAAAACTCTTTAGAATGCAGCATGATGCGAGATCTTTTAGCGTGCTTTACTCTGTCAGACAGGTTCTATTTAAGCGGTTTCTTGATTCAACAGGTCTGGCAGTAATCAGGCCAGGGTGTAGCAACATAAATTTAACTCAGCTTTCCAAAGAATGTGGCTAATCCCTGTTCATTCATGACTTAGCCTTTACTTTTTTTACATAGCGCCAAGAAGTCTTAGACAGCTTTTTTTCCCCCCTTAATAGATGAAATCATCATTTAAAAACTGCATTTTGTATTTACTCTGGTTATCTTTGTGTAATTTTTTTGATGATCTGAATCATTTAAGTGTGACATATATGGAAATACTTTTTTATGGCACTGTATAATGTTTCCTTTTTTTTTTTTACCTTTTTATCTTGATGAGCACTTAAAACTTCTATGTAAAGCCCTTAAGTTAAGGTTTGTATTTGACAGAGATGTCAATGAGAACCACTTTAGGGAACATGAGAACCATCGAGGAATCCTTCTGTACAACATTACCTTCTCCCTGAAGTCATCTTGTTTGTAGTAGCCACTTATCTTCATAACTCAGACCTTTATTTATTAAATGTTTCTTTAGCTACTGTAATATTGGCAGGGATTAGTTCACTTTTTTTTTTTTAAGAAGAGCTGTTAGAGGAACATTAGAAAAAACAATGGCAAGAGCTTTTGATAAATGTCAGTAATTATCCCGCAGTCATTGTGGTCGTTCAATGTTTTCAAACCATAAAACTGCGCACATCCACTCAAGCCTTTTATCAACACTCCATCCAGGTGCTTGATGATTTTTGAAGTGTCTGAGTAAGGTTTATGCAGTTCACTCCAGTGCTGTCAATCAGCGTGATGTTTCCAAGCGTTCAGTTGTCCTAAGGCTTTTCATTTCACCATGAACGCTTTGTGTTAGTAAGACAGGACTAACTGATTAATGACGAGTACTACATACTGTATATATGAGACGCTTGTTAAACTGCTTCCTTCATGGAATGAAATTACATTACCTTGTGGACAAAAATACCACAAATCTTTTTTATTCTTTTAATTCTTCAAAATTCCTTTTTAATTCTTTTCATTGCAGTCTCAACACACACACACACACACACACACACACACACACACACACACACACCCACACACACAGAAAACTGATTCAGACCTAAGGCAATCAGATTTCCTCCAGCAGAGGCAAAAATTAATCAAAGGTTTAAAAAACAAGACATATGCATGTTGACTGGAAGCATGTACTGATACCATGGCAACAAACTCTTCACTATGGCTTTCTTCATCTGCTCAACTATGACACAAAAACCCTGCAGGAATTTTTGTTCATCTTAAAGTTGTGGTCATGGTAATACAGGCATCATTATGGACATTGGGACCATTGGGACTATGCTGGTTTTAGTGTGTTTTTTAAATTTAGAATGACTTGAAAATAACGTTGACTACATGACGATGGACTAATGTTGACTCCATGGCACTGGGACAATGTTGACCACATGACACCGGGATACGGTTGACTACATGACCGTGGTATAATGTTGTCTACATGGCTGACTCTAGCTTAAAAAAAAGTCACCCTTTTAAAATTATTGGGCTGCTTCAAGCAAAGAAAACTAGAGATTTGAAGTTACTGGAACTGGGTTAAGAACCCTTCAACATATTATCAAAACCTGGAAGGATTGTGCTGAACCGTCAACTTTGTAGATGAAATGTGGTCAGAAAAGAATTTATAAGTGATGATCATTTAAACACTAAGTTAAGTTGTATGGTAAAAAATCAGCAGTTAAAAAAACATAGCTATATTTAATAGTGAGCGTAAGAGCATTTCAACACACACAATGTGATTAGAACTCATGGGAATGGGACTAAACCACTGTTCAGACTACTACTGGAAGAAAACCACTTGTTAGTGAGACTACAGAAAAAGTCTTTAGGCAAGATTGCTTTAGGAGCAATAGAAAAAGGTCATGTGGTCTGATGAGTCCAGACTGACCCTATTCCAGAGTGGGGGTATGAAGGAAAGTGCAGGAAGTGATGCACCCATCATGTGTAGACATAGGAGGCAGTGTTATTATCTGGGGTTGCTTCAGTTGCTCAGGTTTAGGCTCAGCAACGTTATGTGACAATAAAATGAAGTCAGCTGACGACCTGAATGTACTGAATGACCAGATTATCACATCTATGGAACTTTTTCCTGATGGCACAAACTTATTCAGATCGTGAAAGAGTGGTTCTGGGAGAATGAGGAATCATTTACACACATAAACTGGCCACCACATTGTGTAACCAAAGCTAAAGATGATTGAATGAAATCTTTAAGTAGAGCAGTGTAGAAATGATCAAATATTATGTGCAACCTGCACCAGTCATTGCTGGTGTTACATAAGATAAAACAATCAATCAAAACTGAGAATTAAACAGGGCTGTGGTATAAGAAACTTTAAGCTTCACTATTCAGCTACTGTCAAATCTGTACCTTTAACATTGCTGTTGTCATTTATTATCTTCTGATAGCACTCGAACTGTGCCGTCATGATCTTCTGTCTGGTGGATCCAATGTCGGTGTATACATTATCAGGGGCCTCCTGTTGGCTGTTGTTTACCTCCGGGCTCGCTATTACATCAACCTACAGACGCATAACACACACAAAAAGGATTGTTGACCAAGGATGGCTTATTTTAAAATGAATTATGTTACACTGTGTTGGACAGTTATGAATTATACAGTGCAATCCAATCAACCATCAACCACACTGAGGGACAATAATAGCACTGCCAGTCCACTTATCAGCATGTTTCTAGGAAGTGAAATAAAACCAATGAGCAACACGTTATACACAAGAGTCCACAGTTGTGGTGTTTCTCTGTTTTGCATCTTCGTGAAGCTGGCCTGTGTGATTCATATTTGTGCACATGCTTAGTTATTAGACCCCACAGGACACCGCCGAGAGGCCCTGCAGAGCCATGCCCCGAGAGGTCAGTGTCACCCCGGTGGCACGAGGGGAAACCAAAACTTAGGTGGTTTTAATGTTAATGGTTTCAATGTTATGGATGATGAGCATAAAAATGCTCTTGTCTCTCTGTCTTTATTCAAAAACCAGGCCACTAAAAGTACAACATCCAATATTGTGCATCGGATCCATTGCAAGTGCGCCCTCTTTTGGTGGGTGTACAAGTTAATAAACAAGTGAGCAATGGAAATATATTATGCAAAACAAACATTAGTGATGAATACATTATGCATCGATGAATTCGTCACAATAATTAACCGGTTAAGGAGTAATCCCGTTCAGCAATACTACAGGCTGTAATCACATCATTGTTGTATATAGGATTAAGAATTTTAAATAATGCATTTTCATTGTAATGCACGATATACGATAACACAAATACAATGATGAATAAAATAGGTTGGCTACCCACACGACACAAGAATGCATATCCTATGCTTTGTTTGACAGGTGATCACAAAATTTAGGATTTTTTTTCCAATTTTAAGACTACAAAAAAATCAGATAAAAAAAAAAAAAAAACGGGGATCTAAAAACCACATGTAGACACTTTTGTATTGCACAAAGGAGGGTGTTTACCATATTTCCACAAACACCTGACTATGCCTCTTTGTCTACCCTAGTGATAAATAAACTGTAATAGCAGGTAAAGTAAAATCATACAGTATAAAAGGAACATGTGCAGATGGATTAGGATGCTACCTTGTTTGAAGATTTAGCTTGTGCATTTTCGAGGAGAGAGGAGCCGGTTTCTAGCATTACTGGTAACTAAGATGGAGAAGTTAGAACATTAGAATGTGTGGGATTTGTCACTGGCCCATTTGTACACCTGGTAATGACTTATCAATTCAAAATAATGCATTTGGAACAAATAAAATAAACAAATAAAATATAAACAGAAAACAGGGAACCTTGCACTTATACTTACTACTTACTACTTATAGAAATGCTTACCTCTGCTCTAATCCCAAGCAGAAACAAAGGAACCATCCACCGCCAGTCCATCCTCATTTCCAGAGTCAATCTGTAAAAAAAAAGGCATCCTATTAACTGCTTGTGCAATCATGCGTTACATCTCTAACTTGAAGAGAATCTTCCAGCTCAGTCTATCATCACATCACAACGGCAACCTGCTTCCTGCCTTCACAACACATTTTATGCAAAACAGGCATTGCAAAAGAGTACTGTGGGAGAAAGATCCAAACATGGCTGGTCTTTAGACGCAATGTTCTGGGTTTAAACTCATCGTTCATTATGCAGGTTCATCATGCAGAGTCTAGTCTGTGTGAAGGCCCCAAACGTAAAGGAACCTTCTGACGCCGTTGTCATAGTCTACCTGCACTGGTGTAACATAAATGCCTCTCAAAGACTCAAAATAGCCTTTCTGGCCTGAGCAGCCTAGCTTGACTCAGTGTATTTAACGTCACTATGTAATCTCTTAAACCACGGATGATGAACATCTGTGCAGTCTCTCGACTCTGTGGGGAGTTTTTCTCATCACAAGCGCTCACCAAGAGGTCGTGATTTGGAAGAACAGGAACTGATTGTGCAAAACATTTTGACATCTGCTAATGAGAAACAGTCATGAAATGACAGCTGAATATCTCAATAAGCAAACGTTTTTTGCAGTGCTCTGATGTGACATAACTGCATATAGATTTCCAAATGTTTATTTTCTATACTGCTTATCCTATACAGGGTCTCAGAAGGCCAATTAGCCCAATCTGCATGCATTTGGACTGTGGGAAAAAAAACAGAGGAAACCCACCAAGCATGGGAGAAAATGCAAACTCCACATACAGACCTGAGGTGGGAATCGAACCCTCGACCCTGGAGGCCACAGTGCGCTGCCATGACATCCTATTTCCGAATATCTAATTCTTTTTTATGTTTGTGGGGTACATGCTGAACAATTTTATTTGAAAGGATGTCAGCAACCAATAGAAGTGCCACATATTCATTTATTTACTTTATAGTTTCAATGGCAAAAAACTCCATTGCATTTATGATTGTTTTGGTCCTGCCTCTGCCCCTTGTCATGTCTAAAGGATGAATTCTATTCTATTTAATAGCATTCATATTTATCGTCAGAGCTGTCTTAAGTAGCTATATTTCTTACAGGTTTTGAAATATTAAAAACTACCATAGTACATAATAAAATGCTGTTTAACTGTCTTATTGATTGTTTAAATGTCATGTCTTGTAAGAAGTGATAATCTTTTTTTCCTGCCATCTTCTGCTCTACACTCCAGTCCAGTAGGTGACAGTAAGGTCATAAACTCAAAGAAGAGAAGGAAAAAAAAGAATTTGAATTATTTAGGAGATGTGGCAATAACTCCCAGCCTGTCTCTGTAATGTAAGCAGAATACCTTTGGTAACCAAACCAGACATTTTTTATTTCTATTGAAGAAAAGGGCTATTTTTCCTAGGAGGAGTTCCTGGGAGGCTAGTGTTTCAGGAGTGACGATGACATGAAGCAGGCAGTCCAATCATGGCTCCAGCATACTGAGAAAACTTTCTCTGAGTTTGTGCGAAGGCCCTAAATGGAAAGAAAACTCCTGATTCCGTTGTCTTGATATAACTGCACTGGTGTAACATTAATGCCTCTCAAAGACTCCAAGTAGGCTTTCTCGCCTGAGCAGGCTAGCTCTGAATCAGTGTATTTAACGTCACTATATAACCTTTAAAATATCTAAAATAGATAGATTATATATATTTTATGTACAAAACTATAAAAGCCACAGAGGATGAACATCTGTGTGGTCTCTTGACTCTGTGGGTTGTTTTTCCTCATCACAAGAGCTCACGAAGAGGTCCTGATTTGGAAGAATAGTCTACCTTATTGGTATCCAAGCAGTAGTGAAATGCTGAGACAAGTGCATTAGTGTAGCAGGGGATTGTATAGAGAAATAAAGGTAGTTTTAACACTCATAATTATGTTTTTTAAAAAGTTAGAACGACGGATAAATTGATGTTGAATGTAATTTGACGCATTTATTCAGATTATCATCCACTGGCACAACATCCGACCACATCCCAGATGCCCAGATGCGCCATGGTAAGCCTGCAGTGCTCTACCACAGTGACCAGAGACAGTTTTTGCTACATTGTGTTAGGGGCATTCATTCAACATTATCCCACCATCATGCAGTCAACATTCTTCCGACATCATTTAATCACAGTAATTCTAACTTTCAAAAACAACCTAATACTAATATTCTCCCAACGTCCTTACAATTAACCTCACCACAATGTTTTGACAAATAAAAAAAATTCCTGCTGGGGACTATTTAAGCACTTCGGAAATCAATTTAGCTTATCCTTCTGCACATGTGGAGTGAGTACATCAGCATAATTACAACTCGAGGCATCAGATGATCAAACAGGCATTTTAGTGACATCGAATAACTAGTAAACAAGTATAATTTTACAATTTTAAGACATACTAAAGCAAACCCCTGTCTGTGTTAAACACTTGGCTCTTGCCTGGTTCAGCACTTCTCACTTACAGACACCATTTTGTTGCCATCAGCAAAAACAAATCTAATGTGATTCCAGCTGAAGGTGTTCCCTGGAGATCACTTTGTGGCCCTATTCTTATCATTTCACCCCCCACATTATATTTGGGGTATATTATAAAGAAATGCAATCTTTAAATCAAAGTTTTGCACAGTTATGCAGACGACACTCACATACATATCTTTCTATAAAACCGGATCTAAAATATGCCTCTAAAACATGAATTATTATAATGGTTGCCTGCTAGTTTCCTAAAACTCAACACTGGTAAGCGTTTTAATTATGATGTTCGGACTTTAAACCCTGTATAACCCTTTTGTCTCGACTCCTGTAACCTTTCCGTTGGTCTTCCGAATCAGGACATTTCTGCTAAGAATTGAGACCAACATTCTCACTTGAAATATTTTAAAGAACAATATAAATCAAGAGTGTTCAATTCAAACTGGGACTTTTGATTGTGCAGAATAACAAGACACAGTTATGAAAGTAAAAACTCTCTTTATTTCTCTATATATATCCCCTGCTACACGAATGCACTTATCCCAATGTTTCACTAGTGCTTGGAAGTTTTCTCAGCACGCCAGAGCCATGATCGCACTGCAGGTGATTTATATAGAGAAATTAAAGTCGTTTTACTCTCATCACTGCGTTCTGTTATTCTGCACAATCAAAAGTCCCAGTTTGACTTGAACGGCTTTCATATATTTTTACATTTTCCTGTACTGTAGCAGAGCATGGTAGCAGTTTTCCCGGGAGACAGTGGTTGTCTTTAATAGATGTAGTGCACTTTTGTACATGATATGCAGAAATGCTGAGAAAAAAAGAGCTGCTGTTAATTTTACAACTTTCTTAATATAAGTGTGCAACGAGACTAGACTGTCGCAAGTTAAACCAGCAATGTTACCCGCTTGTAAAATAGACAGCATTGTTATTTCTGTCCTTTTGCATGGAACAACTTGTGAAAATCAGGGAATAATATAAATTTGATAATTGTGTGTTTGCATTTTATTTTAACCACAATCTGTTTTAATAAGTGACTATGACATCACACATGTGGCTTCCACTTGTACTCATTTTTTTCAAAAAATAATCGAGATATTCATAATGTAGCACAAATCGGCCTAAAAATATCCAGATATAACTTTTGGTCCATAATCATCCACTCCATTTTCTACAGTTCCGTACATTCAGTCATGCGTGTGAGTAATTAGGAACTTAATATTCAGTTTCTGAATCATTTTAAAATTAACTCACAACAATTCAGTACTGTTTCTCCCCTTTTCTTGTTTCTCGCCATGACTCAGATGTACAGTACTGTCACCCCTCATTGCTTCATATTTTGCTTCCTAAGAAACAGACTTTCCTGTATTCTTAATGTAGTCTTGAGGAATTGCTCTCAAAGCTTCCTGAAGGACTGTTGTTTTTTTTTTTGTTTTTTTTGTCTCAAATTTTCAGTCCAGCCCCTGCACCTGAGCCGCCTTTTTTTTTTTTTTTTTTTTTTTTAATCATCATTCATGACTGAATGAACCAGGTGAGAAGCAGGTGCAGATGATGACAGATGATCAGGCCGGTGATTAGTACACTGCTGATGCTGAATGGTTGGAACAGACGAGAGGGGAAATGAGGTCGCTGCTAAAGTTGCCATATAAACAACCAATTATTAAATTGTATCTTTACGCACTTTGCAGCCTGTCGCAGTAAAACATTTGTTACTATTTCTTTCATTTAATCTACAACATTTAATTTAATATGAATAAATAAAAAGGGTTTAACATTTCTGCACAGTACCTTATACCTGATGGCTACAGTCACAGTAAATAATAAGGATACCCTGTTTTATTTTACTAATTTTTTAAACATATGCAGCACTATGGTCAGCTTAGGAGACATGATTCTTGGCTGGCACAACATACCATCAAAAGTAATGTACCTGTTGATTCAATGAACCATTTCTACATTGTAGTTTTTCATGAGATAGTCCCTTAATGCTACAATTATAAATGTGCAGACGGTGTAAGAGACAGTCTTTGTCTTTTTGCCCACTGTCTCTCTGCAAAAGATATTTTCTTCACATTATACCAAATCTTTCAACAGACATGCACAGCCGTGTATCCAGTGTCCCTGCACATTCACAATGCTTTTGCCAGCATGTTTGTCGCTTTTTACAGTATCTACTCGCCTTCTGGATGAGTCTGGGAAAGTATCCTGACAAAACATGCTTTGTGATCTGAGCATCCCTATTCCTTTTACAGTACGCAGTAACAACAAATAAAATGAGGGAGTGTATAACTATGCAGCATTACACACGTCTTAAAGGTAAGCCGTGATCCTGTCTCTTGCTTTATACTGTACATGGATACATTACAATCTCACAGCTCGACTTATACCTATTCTTACATTCCTCAGAGGCTCTTCGAAGTCAGGGCGTTAATCAATAATTCATAGTTTGACCGGTTTACATTAAGGGGTAAGGAATAGTCTGTGCTTGTCTCAACATTACTTTCGGTTTTAACTCGTGCTTGTGTTGCAGGTGACGGTGGCTCAGCTATTAAGGCTCAGTGTCTTTGGAAGCTGCCAAAACCACTTTAGCAAGACCTTAAACCTGTCAGCTGTATGGATTTTAGTCCGGCTGAACTGTAGTCATGTGCATTATGAATAATCCAAACAGGCTGTGAATACAGCCTGTCACAGTTTCGCATTAACTGTAGAAAATGAATCAATTCGCTGACAAATGCAGCCTTTGAGAACGTTTGGAAAACGATCGATAGTTTATTGTGTTAGAACTGCCAGTCTTACTTAGATTAATGTCCTCTCCTTTGGCTGAATGACCTCAGCCATGCTTCTTCCAGACAGCAATAATTCAAGAAATTAAAAGCAGATTAGGGAGGATCTAGCTCTCGCCTGCTCCATTGGGTCACCCCCATCCATCTCATCCCTCCCTAAGTCTGAATGGAAATATAATACTCCTCCCATCTATCACGGCCTGCTGCAGGCTTAACCTGCTGTTTATAATGAGAATGGACATGATTTCCTTGCCTCAGCTTTGCGCAGTATGAAAAACGGCGGTCTGGGTGTAGGCTTCATTGCTGTTAAAGATAATAATAATAATAAAAAAAAGTTTGGGTCATTATTATGGTTTAACTTTAGGCGTAGACTTGATCATACACACAATAATTCAAAAATTCGAGCTTGCGCTTAAGCGAGTGAAAAGTTTTTTTGACAAACAGATTTCAGGTCACACACACACACACACACAATAATTGATATCAAAGCATTAAACATACCTTATATCTTCCTTTAGTTGTCTTTTCTTTTTATATTCATAGCCAGATAATTTAGATCTTTTGGACAAGATATTGTTTATTTAACCTCACATTGGTATCATTTAGCCAGACAACCACTGGCTCATAAGAGCTGGGGGCAGGTGACCAGGGTGTCCCGTTTCTCTGGCTGCAGATGCAGTATGATTGACACGTTTGTCAGCAAATCACTGTGATTACAGAATTAAGAGACTCCAGTATGATTTTTTTTTCTTCATTTTACTGCCATTGCCAAAGTGCGACTCTAGGCAATTGTCTAATTGGCCTATATGGACAAGCCGGTGCTTGGTGAAGGAAGGATATTTGCTATTAGTGGGGCAGGTGGAGCATTTTTTGGGTGGGTGACTGCTCCCCCTACTCATGTTTTAACCCGGCCTCGATAAAGATCTATATCCAAACTTGCTTTTCTAGGGCAGAAAACTAAAAAAGAACAACCAAGCAAAACTCTTGCTAGTACCACGAGATCCTGTTCACTTGATGTTGGACAGATTTAAACTGCCACCTGCAGAATGTTTTCCTTATAATTCCAGATCCAGTAGGACTGTCTCAGGTCTCTTGCACAGTGGAAGGGGCTTTCTTCCAGAATTACCCTGTTTGTGCATAACCATGTTTAACCCTGACCAGTTTCCTATTGCATGCTGACGGAAAGCATCCCCATGCATAAGAGTGCATTCATAATGCACACATGGCACTGTATGTCACATCTGGGGCATTAGTGCCACAGTGGGCAGCGCCAATATTTAGAAGGGCGAAAGCTTAGACCTCAGCAACACCAACCTACCATTATTGAGTGTTTAAGAAAGACCCTTTATCCTTTTGTTCAGGACTGCTCTATCCTTCGCTGACCCCTGCTTCCTAAGAAGCTCTTGTATGCTAAACTAGGATTTCCTTCCATTGTATGTGTCAATACAGGTACTTTGTCCATATCTAAATAAACAAATTATACCTGTGTTTCGACCATGTATAGTTTTTCCTCAGGTCCTAAGTTCTGTGCAGAATGCAAATGGATATAGATTTTTTTTAACAGTATGCAAATGAGGAAGGTAGTGAGATCCAGTATGGAAAGTCAACATGGCTTGAAATATCACTAGAGAACTTCTTGAGGGCTTGATGTTTGTTGGTGTCAGAAATACATTACATGGCCAAAAGTTTTTGGTCTACGTACAGTATACTGTAGCATTACAGTTTCTCGTCATTGGAACTAAGAGGCCCAAACCTGTTCCAACATGAAGACATGGTGTGTCCAGGTTATGACTAAACTTAACCTCACTGAACACCTTTGGGATGACCTGGAACTGAAGCCTTTTCGACATCCCAGGATCTGTACCTGACCTCAATAATGATCTGAGCTGAATTAAATAAACACAAAGCTCCACAGCCACGCTCCAAAACCTAGTGGAAAACCTTCCCAGAAGAGTGGAGCGTGTTATACCAGTAAAGGGAGACTACGTCTGGAATGAGTTGTTTAACAAGCACAAATCAGCCACACATAATGTGTGAAGCATATAACTGTGAACTTTGAACTGTGACTTTGCACATTATTCTGCACATTCTGCACATTGTCTTGCCCATGACTGGAGATGGTTTCTACATTCCACTTCAATTCATTTTTATTTTATTATATTTTTATTTTATAATTTTCTTATTTGTACATAATATAAATTATAAAAATTATTGTTAAAACTGAAAGATTTTCTAGATTTTTCCATATTTTTATTTTTATACTTCATATTCTTATTAAAAACTCTGCTTATTTAAAAATAAATTAGGTCATCAGCGACTGTATAAGTATTACATTTCATATCATACTGTGTATGACTGTGTGTGTGACAAATAA
>JAOTRS010000047.1:2605825-2628446 GCA_028565755.1 Dinotopterus cunningtoni
GTGAGTATATATATATATATATATATATATATATATATATATATGGCATTATTCACATATATACAGTATACATACAGGTGGCACACACACACATATGGTCTCATATGGTCACTGGGTCTCATGTCTACTGGGTCAGTGATATGAGCACGAGATCACCTGATAGTGTGTTTATACCAACGTTATTCTGTCTGCAAACTCACATTCATTTTTTTTTCTATTTTCTTTCAAAGTCAAGATAAGAGCTGTGTGTGCTCAGACGAACAAACACAGCTGGCTGTGGAAATATTTATTTTGGTTATCTTGACGGTGACGATTGAAGGCTGTTTCGGCGCCTGCCACCCCGCCGCAGTTCAAACAGAATTCCTAAGTTTGATGAAACATGAGGAAATATGGGAAACGCAGGATGGTGACAGCGAGCTTGGCATTTAATAAACACTAAAATGCATGGTGCTATACGCTTGAGAAGTCCTTTATAGAACGCTCCAGCCAAGCTGTCTTGGATACGGCACTAAATTTTGCCTGTCCATAAATAATGCTGCTATATATAATCAGAATTATTTATATATTTCATCAGGAATGTTTATTTATAGGACAGCTATTTAGAGCTGCCATATAAATTAGAACACCCCGGTGGTGTCGAATTCTTAAGCCGATAGTTGAGGATTAATTTTCTGTAACAGCGGCTCTGACGACAGTGCTACTGCAGATGTGATTCCAATGATATTATTATTATTATATTAATGAAGTTTTTTTATAGCGTTAGCATTTCAACAGTAACATCTCAATACTCATTATAGACTTAAAGAGCGAGAAGACATGCTGGTAAAGGACCTACTGTTTATAGTTGCAAGAATTAAGTAATAAAGAACTTATTTCCAAAAAATTAAATGTAAATGTCAACATACTCAAGTCAAACCAAGACTTGTGATAAAATTTCTGGTAAATGAAAAAGTAAAAGCGATTGACATTTACAGCTGACTTTAAGCACGGTGATGAGACTCTTAGCTGCAGTAAAGCATTTAAATGGTGCAAACGTATTTAACATCCGGAGGACAGTGCAGACGTTCCTGTGAACATTCAGCGAGTGGAACGCCTGATCCATGAAAATCGAAGGATAACTTGACACCTGTACAAATGAAAACTCATGAGCACCACTTGCACGTTACAGGAACTCAGCTGGGAGTTATTGCCACATCCCCGGTACAGTCCTGACCTCACTCCAAGCCATTTCCACATGTTTGGGCCATTAAAGGAGTTCCTGGGAGGCCAGCGTTTTAGACATGAAGCAGGCAGTCAGATCATGGCTCCGGCGTACTAAGAAAACTTTGTACCTTGATGGTATCCAAGCACTAGTAAAATACTGGGATAAGTGCATTAGTCTATCAGGGGATTATATAGAGAAAAAAAATGGAGTTAACTGTGTTCTGTTATTCTGCACAATCAAAAGTCCTGGTTTGATTTGAACACCCAATACTTGTACGATATGAAATAAAAATGAAATAATATTAGGCTAATGCAAACATTAGTATTTTTTAAATGCATCATCTGCATAAGAAAAAAGTTTAAAAAATTAAATAATATAAAAAATGATTATTATACAGTATTATATTATAATAATGATTATTGCATGGAGTTAATTAAATACATTTTTAAAGGAGTCAAATGCAAAATTCACCTTTTAGTCACGTTTAGACATTCTGATGAGTCTTCGGTTGTGTACACAAATAGAAATTGTCCAAAAAAAAAAAGGATTTTTACCAGCTAATCTGTGAATAGTTTAGAGCGTACCACTTGTATGATAACATATATTAATTTAATAATAATAATAATAATAATAATAATAATAATAATAACAATATTTTTTATTGCAGCATATTTATGTGAGAAAACGATGAAATAACATGAAATGAATGGTCTTAGTGAGGATAAATGCACCATCAGCCACATCCACACATCTGTACACTTATCTTATGAGCTCAAGATGCGAATACAACTTTAGTGCTTATCATGTCAAAATACTGTAAGTGTATATACAGTAATATCTCTAATGAACAAAATCCTTGTATAAACATAAACCAGAAGACGACTGGTTTATGTTTATACAAGGACTCTGACCTTGAGTCTAAACCCTGAGCCAGACGTGGAACCGCCTCTGTCTCTCACAGCTCTCACTACATTATTAAACTGTTAAAATATTTACGTCCATCACTGCCGTAATAAATGTTTTATGAGTCGTGGAGGAGGTTTACAGCCTACAAATAATAGCTGGTTAAATGACAAATTTAACCATATTAACAATTTAATGGTTACAGAAGCATCTTTGGCTTCAAAATGTTATCCAAACCAAAACTATGATTCATTATGAGACTCCAGCTAGAAAGCGTGAACTCTAACTATCCAAATGCTTTTCATGAGTGAAATAATTTAGTTTCAATGTTTTGTTGTGTGTCTAAAATGAGCCTTTTACTATATTTACTAATGCAATTTCCTTGGAGTTTGTTTCCACTTTTGCGATATTAGCCAAGTGTGTGCTAAGGGTTGGAACATGGAGTTATGTTACAAAACAAACACACACACACACACACACACACACTCGTGCTGCATGTGAAAAGCCAGCAGGGACGCAGCATCAGCAGAACACTCCTCATGCACTTGTTCAGCTGGCAGAACATTCACGCGCGCCTGAGAAAGTGATGAAGTGAGACTAAACTGATCTGGACTGTGTGTGTTTTATTCATTTGGATGTTTTTATCTGAAAATTCTTCGGCCACTTTCAATTTCAAAAGGAAATTTCCTGAAAATTTCCAGCACTGAGAAAAAAACAAAACAAATGAAACTGTGAAAACATTGAAACTCCGGAATGACTCCTGAGTATTGTAAAATATTAGCATAAAACTTTAATTAATTCATCCAATAAGTAAATTTGTGGGTTAAGTTTTTGTTTTATTAATTAACTAGCTTCAGTGTTTGTTGAATTAGTTAAAAAGTTATGGCACAAGGTTCAGTTTTCATAGTGTACGTCCCATTTTTTTGAAATAAGACATCTTATGTCACCCTTTATTAGGGGGGTTTCATGAGGATTGTGGCAGTTTGTTGATGCATTACCGTAGTTTCTATGCTTCTTTGTCTTTCGGCTGTTCCCTTTCAGGGGTCGCCACAGCGAACTTCATCTAACTTCATGTCCTCTCTCACTACATTCATAAATCTCCTCTTTAGTCTTCCTCTAGACCTCCTGCCTGGCAGTTCCAACCTCAGCATCCTTCTACCGATATATTCACAATCTCTCCTCTTCTGTGTCTTCCGCATACTCTGTCTACACTCACACTGATTGTCTCTATTGAGTGACATGGTATAGCCACGTCCACTTCAATGTGGCACATAACTGCTCATAACTTCACTTCTACTTAACATTTTAATTTCATTTATGGCACAGGTTTAACTTCAGACAAATACTAAAGGACTGGCAAGGTTTCATTGAATTCTGTCCAGCCAGTTTTAAATGATGCTGTAAAAATCGTCTGGACAGACATACATTTATATTTAGGCATTTGGCAGATGCTCCTATCCAGAGCGACTTACAGAAGTGCTGAAGTTTCCATTATACAGACATACAGACAGGATTTTTTTTTCTGAGATGAGTTTCTGGTCCTCCAATGTATGAATGTAAAGATATAATTGAAAGAGAGGGTTCTGAACCAATGTACAGTCAAAACCTTCCTTTCAATTATATACTGTAGATCAGTATGATTCATCAGGTGAAAGTTTTTATGTACTGGCGTATTGTACATGGTGCATTAAAACTACAAAACCTCCAGGACAGAAGAATTTAATTTAACATGAATTACCTGGCACTGCCTTTCTCCAGTGTTAGAAATGATTATTATTATTATTATTATTATTATTATTATTATTATTATTATACAATAGACAACTGGCTGATTTTACTTTTGGAAAAAACTTTGATAATACAAAATGTCAACAATATTTCAGCTATACATTTAAAGTACATTAAACTGAACATTTTGTTATTCTTTATGTTTTCTTTCTTTATTTTCAATTAGACTGAATTAAAAACTATGACTATTAACCTTCAAAAACCTGTTTATTCTGTAACTCAATTGTCAATTAAGTTTTCTGTAAGGAGAAGTTTATTTAATATTAAAGTTAATTTATTTATGCATTTATTTATGGAAGGAGTCTCCAGTGTCGTTAGTGCAAAATGAGAGCATGGTAAGGAAATTTCTGTTTAGCTCATAGAATGTAAGACAGAACTGAAAATACACTGAGTATATGTTAAGCTTGAACACTAAATGTTACTATAAATGGATAAAATGAATGACATGCCATTCTATAAAAAAAAAAAAAAAAAAACATTACCCTGTTAATGTTGACACAGGGCTGTGGTATAAGAGAAATAAAATGCTGCAGGACACCTACTGGGAAATAAATTCTAGTTAGCTATTTAAGCTCACATAACATTTACTCACTCACTCACTTACTGATCGTCTATACCAATTTATGCTGTATATAGGGTCGTGGAGGGTCTGGAGCCCATCCCGAAAGACCAATGGCAGAAGGCAGGGGTACCCTCAATCCATCACACACACATGCAAACTCACACACTACAGGAGATTTGGGAACGCCAGTTAGACTAATCTATATAGTCTTTGGACTGTGGGAGAAAACCGGAGTACCCGGAGGAAACCCAGCAAGGGGAACATGCAAACTCCATGCACATAGAGGCGGGAATCAAACCTGGCTGGGAATTGAACCTGGACCCTGGAGGTGCAAGGCAACAGTGCTAACCAATAGGCCACCGTGCCCCTGGTCACATAACACATTGCAAGTAAATATTTTTACTGTGTTACTGGAGCTCTTCATTTGCTTTCGGTCGAACTCACAGGTTTGTAAACAATAATGTTTGATACAAAGTCCCTAAATAATGCAAATTTCTCGGTCAACCTTCAATTGTTAGGCAAGCGTTTACAGTAGTAAAATAATCATTTTAACCAATCTTAGCTGTCCCTTTGCCGCCCGCGTGCAATTAACTAGTAGCAAGTAATTTGCTCTCACGCAGGCAGGATAAACAGGTACAGGAGCAGTAGCATGAGGGCAGTTTACTGAGAAGCAGAAAATGCAGCGGAAACCAGCTGTCGTAAAAAGAATAAGAAGGCCATACATGCTCTGCAGAGAAACACAGTTTTCCACAATGAACAGGATCTTAAAAAAAAAAAAAAAAGAGGAGGTTTAACCCCTAAAACTTAAGTGGCACAGATCAATGACCAATAAAATAATTTTAAAAAATGCTTATACGGAAGTCCTGCTGGTGTGTGTCGACAGTGGAGGCTTCAGAAATCACACTCTGCATTTGGGTTTTCTGATATGTTATGTACAGTAAGTCCCATACAGTACCTTTGAATGGGTTCTGTTCCAAATGCGCGTTTGTAAGTCCAATTTATTTGTACATCCAACAAACATTGTCCAGGTACAAGGATTCTTACACAATTGGCTATACACAGTATATTACAGTACAGTGTTCTATAGAATCATCCCGCCGGTTGAACGATTAATGTTAAAAAAACGAGCAATGTCTGCCATCTTTTTCCCTCGCTCCATTCTCCATCATTATTGCTTGCCTCTTTTCAGCGGTACCAACTTTCATCATCCAAAAGCATGCATTTAAGCTTGCACGAACGCATGTTCATACCTTTAAAAGTTTGTAACTTGAATGTTCGCATGTAGGGGACTTACTGTAGAACCAAAGTTATCATTACTTTTAAAATGTGTAAATTTTACTACTATCAGAATATAACTTACAAAACATGCATATCATTACTATAATTTGTCACAGAAACTATAAAAATACCAAAAGTACCCATAAAAACACATGGTATTATGAATTTGTGCTGTTTGTTGCCTATTTGATACTCACTCACTCTCACTCATTATCTATATCACTTTATCCTGTATACAGGATTGCGGGGGCCTGGAGCCTATCCAAAACAATGTGTACACCCTGGACGAGGTGCCAATCCATCGCAGGGCACCTTACACACTCATTCACACACTATGGGCAATTTTGAGAACGGCAATTATCTTAATCCGCATTTCTTTGGACTGTGGGAGGAAACTGGAGGAAACCCACCATGCACAGGGAGCACAGGCAAACTCCATGCACACAGATGGCAATCGAACCCGGACCCTGGAGGTGCAAGGCGACAGTGCTAACCACTAACCACTGAGCCACAGTATGTGACACATTCAATTTTTTTAAAAATTAAGTCATGATGGTATAGTAAAATATATATATAAAAAAAAAAAAACATATTGCCAATCTATCTACAGTATATTGTGCAATCCTGAGTTACATAAACATACTCATTTGTTATTTGTTGTATGTAGTAGATCACTTTTGTACTGGTTTCTAATGCCGGCTACCAATAATGAGGGCTACCACTGCAAGTAATACTGCATACTGACCCTTATATACTCTCAAATAGTAGTACTCTCAAGGGTCAAATTTTCACAAAAAAACAAGAGAATTTCCCTTTAGGGAATTATGTCCATTTGTAGAATTGGAACGGAAGGGAATTATTTCTGTGACATTTGCAGCAGATACACCAAAGTTACTACCTCAGACATGCTGTTGTTCTATTAGCATCCAGCCCTCGCATGTCGGCTAACCTAGCTACAGTAGCTACATGAGACTCATAGGAATAATGCTGAAGCTGTTAGCACCAGGTTACCCAACATAATCCAAAATGTTTTATTTAACATTTAATTATCCATTTACCCTTTGTTGCTAGTTCAGTTTCTGTTTCAAATTTGTGTAAAATGCATTTTAAGAAAACATGCTTCATTACACATGTGTGGAGAGGACGAGAATAACTTGATGATTATGTTTTCAAGAAAAAAAAAACACATACCTTTGACTAATTACTTCAGTGACTGTAATCTTTATGACTTTCATGGTAAAAGACGTTCAAGGTTTTAACACCTTACAGCTGCCTTGCTAACTTAAAAAAAACATCCGGGTTGACATAAATGGCTAATGAATAGCTCTGAAGTTGTCCCAGAGCAGGATTTCAAGTTTAGCTGGATAGCTTCAAGCTTAGTTCGACCTTAGTCTGGATTTTCTGGTTCACCTGCTACAAAGTTCCACTACACAGCTAATCTGCTCAAGGTTACGTTTAAGAAGTGAGTTATATCATAAATATCATTGATTTTGATTGTAAAATATCGGTTTTACTTAGGTATGACAAAATACTAATGTAGTTGTGGGCGCGGTGGCGTAGTGGTTAGCACTGTCACCTTGCATCTCCAGGGTCGAGAGTTCGATTCCCCACCACGTGGTTTGTCTGTCTGTGTGGGTAGAGTTTACATTTTATATCTCCAAAGATATTCAAGGACCAAAGACATGCGGATTAGGCTAATTGGCGTTCCCGAATTGTAATGTGTGAATGTGCTTATAAGTGTTGACCAGAAGTCGTAAAAATGGGCATAAATACAATGGTAATCACTATTGGCCGCCACGGTCGCTGGTTGGACTACAGAGGTTCCTATATTGATGGATGGATGGAGTAATGTAGATAAGTAAATTTTTATTAACTGTCAGTGCCTCACTTCAGGCTTTTCTTCCACATCATTTAAATCATTTAGCAATTACATCATTTAGCAGAATATGATTCTAATCCAATACATCTTTTGTCAAATTCAGTGAACATCTTCACACTCTGCTACAGTAGCTGTCTGTTCTGTAAATTGGCTGAAACAAAATCCAGTATACATACCCAGCCATGGCTCTGAAAATCAGAAACCAACAAGACAACACAACACTATTCCAGAAAATCAGCAACAAAGGGCATTCGCTGCTCTGTACAGGACGGGGGGATGTAGAGTAAGATGATGTATATTTTTTATTGCCTTTTTAAGTAAAGGGTTGCTATTACATCAGTGTGTATTATCTATATCAAGCCTGAGGTTTGCTTCGATAACTTTGTGTTAGCCTGGTATTTTTATTGCTTCCTCTTTTTTAAACATAATTTTGCAGGTTATTTTTTTGGACTCAGTTCCCGAGTGGTGCTATCAACTGGATGTCGCAAATTAATTCTTAAGTGACGCTACAGCCATCCGTAGACGAGAGTCTATAGAGTGACAAAGGGGTCTATCCACCCTTTCCGCTTGCATGAGGCTAAGTGTTGCCATGATTGATGTGAGAGTGCGGGTATGCCATCGCTCTTACATCAATCATGGCAACACTAGCCTCATGCAAGTGGAAAGGGTGGATAGCTCCCATTATCACCATGATGGAAGTGTGCCCTAACAGAAAGACAGGTAGGAATTGCCTACAAATAAATTAGGGACAAAATCAGGTGAAATTTTAAACAAAATGTAATAGTTTCATTGTAAGATAAGTAAATCATTGTAAAGTACAAAGGTTATCTGAGAATCCTTATAAAAAAAACAATAATCTGGTTTGGAATACTTTTATGTTTATGCTTGAAAGTGCCTCCTCCTGTCAGGCATTTTATAGACAAACTACAGGACAGGGGAGATCATGTGGGTGGAGGTTAGTGAATGTACACTAGTAGGTGGGCGTGTGGGGGTAGGCTCAAGCTATTAAAAAATCATTCAAACGTTACATCCACCTATTTGAATGTTAGAGAGCTAAGTTTCCTGAACACACCTGTAAACCATTCCCAAAGCCAAATCTTTGACCAAACATCAGTGACACATTGTAGACATCTTTATGCAAAAAACATTAATTCATCTTCTATACAACTCATTCTGTATACAAGTTCACGGGGGGCCTGGGGCCTATCCTAGGAGACTTACGAGATTACACCCTAGTGCCACACAATCACAGGGCACACATACTATAGACAATTCGGAAACACCAATTAGCCTAATCTGCATGTCCTTAAACTGTGGGAGGAAATCCACCAAGCACAGAGAGAAAGTGCAAACTCCACGCATACAAACCTGAGGCACTAATCAAACCCATGACCCTGGAGGTGTGAGGCCACAGTGCTAACCACTACGACAAAGTGCCACCTATACAAAAACAACCAAATCAAAAAATTTAAAATATATAGCATCTAATTTTTATTACTGCAAATTCTTTCTGACACACACACACACACCAAATGCTGCATGAAGCCATTTTAAAGGTGGTCCTAATTGGTTTAGCCATCCTAATTGGTTGCAAAACAAACCCACAACAATAGGCCGCGAGAGAGCACAGCTTCCTGCACACATCCTGGCAGACCGGACTTCGTTACACACCAGGATTTTACACCTTTTTGTGTGTCGCAGGAATGTACTGCACAGTAGCTCAGTAAACCAGACTTTCAGGTCTTGAGGTGATCACGCCGCTTGCCATTACAGTAGTTAGGTATAAAGTTGTCATGCTGGTTTACAACTCAAGCTGTATCTGCCTCTGCAGGGAGTGAAAGGCAACAGAAAGCATTTAAGTGTGCACTAATTTAACGTTCTCCGGCCTTGTTCGCTACACAGTTCACTGACATACAGCATCTAACCATGGCCTATCTGGATTTTTTTTTCTGTATTTTTAAAACAAATGAAGTAGCAACATATGTTTAATTGATTTGTTTTTTCTTTATTTCTGATCTATTACTGCTGATCAGGAGGTCCACGGTTTGAGCCCCAGAATCATTGAGCTGACACTGTTGGGCCCTTGAGCAAGGTCCTACGATTGGGCATGGAGCTGGCAACCAGGCCCTGTAAGAAACAAACACTTAAATCTCTTCAAATAGGGGAATATTGGTCACCCGATGTTCCTGATGGCCCTGGGACAGGCGGTTACCCCCTTATTCCTTATACCCCCTAACTTCTCCCATTTTAACACCATGAGTGATTTTGTGTTGTTGAAAAGCTCAAGTTTAAATGCTCAAGTTCAAGGGGTGAATACTTATGCAAGTATGCACAAGAAGGTATCGTACCTTCTTGTACATGTATGTATGTATGTAAGCTGCATTTTTATTTTTTTATTTTTTTATTTGATTAATAAATTTGCATTTGGTATTTGTTTTTAGGTCCAGTGACACCATTCTCACTCTAAAGAATTAAAAAAATAAATAACTAGGAACGACACATTAACCAATATGCACCTTGTTTAACTATACTGAACAACACTATACTGAAGAACACATCAACTGGTCTTACCTCATTGATTTGAGGCTTCAGGAGATGTTGCACAACCTTTGCTTCCTGTCTTCTTACTCGTGTTTGTTCACTGAATTGATTTTCCTGGGGTAGAATGTATCCTTAAACAGGATCGAAGCTCAAGTTTACTTGCTTTAAGTATTTTATATGATTGTTTTTTGAACACAAATATTTTCTTATGATCCTTTAAGAATTAGTTAAAATAAGACAAATAAGTTGTACCTGCTTCACAAGAATCATGCATGAGTTAAACATGAAGTATAGGTTTTGCTATATTGTGGAAATACTGTATTTCTCACCCTATAAGCTTGTGTTAACTGTTTTGCACTCACCCACTCGATCATCGTCTATAACATATACAGGGTTATGGGGGGCCTGGAGCCCATCCTAAGAGACGTATGGCACACTCACACACTCATTCACAAACCATGCACAATTTGAGAACGGCAATTATCCTAATCTGCATGTCTTTGGACTGTGGGAGGAAATCTGAGTACCTTGAGGGAACCCACCAAGCACGGGGAGAACATGCTAACTCCATGCACACAGATCCCGAGAAGGGAATCGCACCCGGACCCTGGAGGTGCAAGGCGACAGTGCTAACCACTACACCACCGTACGCCAGCTGTTTTGCAATAGATGTAAAATTATAACTCCTTTTGCGACCTGGTGGTTTTCTGAAACTCGATGGTGAGAAACTTGTCTCTCCTTGCTGCTTGAGCGGATATGTGTGTTTAACCTCTCTTAAGCAAATTAGCACGCACTCACGACTTGCAAACTGCAATATCAACATAATAAAAGCAGCAAGTATTGAACTTTACATAGTTCCTGCAAGGCACTTCTCCATTTCAGCTGTGGAAGCTTGTGTACGTTTTTATTATTTTTTACGGGTCCACTTCCTGATTTTATTTTCCATTACTTGCAGCTTTTTGCTGAATGTTCAGATTCAAGACAGGCACCATGCGGCGATTTTAGTCTAGACTAGGTTATGAAAGGAGCTATAACTGGGGTAAAAGCTGTGTAATCTTTTCTTAGTTTAAGCGGAGAGAATTTACACAACCAGACGTTTTGTCTAGAAAATACGGTGTATGTTTGAAAGTTTTATTCTCCACTTGTTTAGGGCTATTAACATAGTCACATATTAGCTTGAGAAAAATGTGTAATTTTCACACTCATTTGAAAACTTCATACATTTTTTTCTCTTAACTGTCAAATATGTTACCAATCAATAATCATTAACAATTACCGACAACCGGACACACATTTCCCTATCAGTTTAAATTTCATTTCAACGGTTCTAGCTTTACAATCCAGTGTTTCCTATGCACTGATTTATTTGTAGCCACACATATAAATTTTCTATTTTTTATTAGGTTTTTTTTTTTGCATGTCATGTCATCGAACAATCTTAGCCAAGCAGGTTGGCACGACTCCCGATTTGTTCCCTGTGAAAGCTCTCACATTACGAAAGAAAGCTAAGTACAGAGAGCCCTTTCCCCTTCTCACAGAAGTAGAAACAGGAAGTAAGCTGACAAGTTGAACCAATTACTCTGAGAACAGATAGCTTCCACACCATGGTTGGGTTAAAACACCCCAACCCCTGCCCCAGCCCCCATCACCCCCAAACACACCACCCCCCACACACCACCCCATGGGGCACTAAACTCTTATTTCAGACAAATGGGAGTCCAAGAAAATGACACAATATACACAGTGAGGGGGTCAGTGGTGCGAAAAAAAAGTGAGAGAAACAAAGAGTGGAGCCAGTCCTGTTCTGGGTGTAATTATAAATCATTACGTTTTTACAAATGTGCTGTAAAGTGAAAAAAAAAACAAGTGTGATGAAAGGATGTTCAGTATGAGCTGCCTGGGAATAAGTGCCCTGGGATGAGGTCAAAACAGGCCTATTGATTACAGCAACAATCTGTGTGTGTGTTAATAACTAATTAATTTTCTAATGCCTAATATTTATTCACGATTTATTGAAAAAGGGGTAATATGGATATGTTAATGATCTGACTTGTAAGCGGTTGGTTTTTCAGATTGTTCCAGTGATTTATTGCCGCACAGATCCACACTGCTATAGTTTTAAGGGTTATTTCTCCTGCGTATTTCTAAGGAAGTGTCTGAAAGACGCATTAGCGAACGTCAGTACGCCCTTCTCATTCTCCTCGCGGCAGCTGGCATCCGCCTCTCAGTACACCGCTCTGGTGCTACCACTCCAATACCTGTTTATTCTACTAGTCCGCTACCAGTTAATTGATCACGGATGGCAGATGGACAGATTTTTTAAAAAGGATCGGCAATTATACTTAGGAAATGTGTGGGAAACACTGCATACATAAAAGGGACGTTCAAGTCAAACCAGGACTCGTGAGGAAATTTCTTGTGAAGGAAGCGTAAAACTGATTTGCCTTTATAGCAGGCTTCAAGCGCATTATGTTGGCAGTCCGATCATGGCGTACTGAGAAACCATTCTACCTTAATGGTATTGAAGCTGTAGTGTAACACTGAGATAAGTGCATAAGGGTAGGGGGGGGGTTATATAAAAAGGGAGTTTTTTACTCTCATAACTGTGTTCTGTTATTCTGCACTATCAAAAGTCCCTGTTTGACTTGAACACCCCTTGTAGTTTTCATTCTAGCACATTCCTAAAGTTTTTTTTTTTTTTTTTGGTGCAGTCTACAATATTTAGCCTAACACATGTTACACAACATCCTGTATCAGCCTGGGAATCTTGCTTAATGCCCACATGCATCCTGCGTGGTGTAAAAAGTTAAAATCCTGCCAGTAGAACAATAGGGCATGGAGTGTGAGTGTGTACGTTGCATGCGTTTTTTTCTTTTCTTTGCGCTTGCATACTAGGCACAGAAGGGTGTGTGAGCCTGGGAGAAAACAAAAGCTTGGCATGTGGATGGCTCATCGAATGTCGCTCGCGCTGTATCATCGGCCACCCACACGTGCACCCACACTGAATACAAGCTCTCCCTCTCTCACTTTATCTCTCCGCTTACATCATCAGTATGTTCTCTAAACTCCACGTTGTCTGTTTTTCATTTCTCTGGTAAATCTGGACATCTGGTCGTACCCACGGTTCAGTGTGAGCCAATATGGTCTTAGGTTTCATGTCACGCTAACAGAGCCAAAAAAAAAAAGAAAAAGAAAAAAATCGTGATTGGAGTCATTTGAGGGTTTTCAAGCCTTCAGTACACATAAGAAATTGGTGTGCAGCATACGCAGATAACACACATACAGTACAGCCATTCATGGTCGAAAACTCTCCAATGTGGCTGAATTAAAACAATTCTGCAAAGAAGAGTGGGCCAAAATTTCTCCATAGCGATGTGAAATACTCATTGCCAGGTATCGCAAATGCTGGATTGCGATTGTTGCCGCCAAGGGTGGCACAACCAGTTATTAGGTTTAGGGGGCAATTACTTTTTCCACATAGGACCAGGCAGGTTTGGATAGCTTTTTCCCTTAATTAATGAAATCATAATTTTAAAACTGCTTTTACTTGGGTTATCTTTGTGTAATATTATTATTTTTTCTGATCTGAATCATTTAAGTGTGATAAATAATAAATAAAAATCAGGAAAGGGCAAACACTTTTCGCGGCACTGTAATGCATGATGGCACGTTGTTTTCTGAAACTCAGACTTCTAGCAATGAACGCAACCAAGTAAATGTAAACCTAACAAAATTTGCTCTTTAACAGGAAGTCCTATACACAGACATGAAAGAAGCAAACAGATACCCATAATTGTAATTGAAAATTAATTGTAGCATACCACACATGCACCAAATTTGGCTAAACTTCTAAAACTTACATTTTCCTTTAGCAGCTTTAAGAGCATTAACTAACCCTAAGCATGAAACGAGAGGGTTGTTCTGTGGCGCCAGATTTTTAAATAGCTTGAAAACATCTTTCAAAGGCCCAGGTTGACCAGGTCGTGTCTCCATTACTGTTTTACCTTTTTCTATAATTTTGTTAATGGTAGTAAAGAGGGAATTCAAGATAGCTATTTGCCTCTAGGAAATCTGACCCTTAGACTGAACAAAAATCTGACCTCTTTGCAAGAAATTCAGAGATTTCTTTAAAATTGTAACATCTGCAAGTAGGAATGTTTACAGATGACTTTATTCATGTCTAAAAAGAAGACACACTGGTACATACATTTTATCCCAAATCTATGGGGTCTGTTTACTTTTTGCATATATTTAAATGTTTTCTCATCCACAGATAACATACCATCAAACATTCTTTACAACCATGGTAAGCAGAAAAGCATCTTGGAATGCACGACATGTCAAACCTTAAGAAGAAGCCCACTTCGGGCCCACTTCTGGCAGCCAGGGACAGGAATCTGAGTCTGAATATGAGACAGCTGAATATGAAAAACAGAACAGGCATAGAGTTTCATATTTTCAGCTGTCCAATTGCAATAAGCCTGTGCTGGCTAATTGAATATTTGCAAGAATGCCCAAGAACAAAGGTGTGTATCACATATTATTGTGGCCAGTGATGCCAGGGTAGCTGGATGTCATATTAAGTGACTGTGCGGTATATTAAATCCTATCTGGCACCATAGAATCAGTTTAGTGCAGTCTGGTATTCCACAAGGTTCTGTTTTAGGCTCCATGTTATTTTCCAATTATAACTTCTTTAGCTACTTTTAACCTGTGATACTTTGGAAAATTTTAGGCCCTTGTTAATATTTGGTGTAAGGATGCAATGATGTTTTTATAAATAATCCTGGATGCATCTTAATTCAATACATAATAAATTGCTTTTAACCTCTATGTTTGGCTCCAGAGTGTGCAACAACAGCTCAATCGCATGTGTGTGGTATTGGTTCCAGTATAGTCAATCCGGAGTTCCCAACAACAATATAAGAAACAGGTAATTTGCTTTGCTTGTTCTATACAATGTAGAATCTTCACCCCTTGCTCCAGGGTCCTTTGTTGATCGGGAACAGCAAAGAATTATATTTCCTCCAACTGTAATGAGATTTCTCAACCCAAAACAATTTATCATGGTAAGACAGCGCTGCACACAGCATGTCCCCAGCCCTGTTCCAGCTTTTTTCTTCTAACTCATAAAAACTGAAATGTGTCCATAAAGCCCCTCTTAAAGTGTGTCTATCTCTGCAAATCTGCAAGTTGGCCAGTCTGATTTGTAACACGTGCCAGAAATCACTCTGACATCAGCCACGCCCCCTGGTTGCAAAAACGATGCAGGAAACTACAGTGATGTTTTTATTTTATTTATTTATTTTAACAAAAAAGCCGACACATTACAAGCCAGTTGTGGGATTAACAGTCCGTAGATGTTTGGCTTCGCAGCTCTATTTGATTTTAGCTGAGCAGCTAATGCTTAAGGGAATTAGTAAGTAGTTTGTTTAGTGCTTATTATTAATAATATTTTGTACTATTTAACTGTTTATTTTTTTATTATTTTACTGCTTATTAGAGCTGGGTGATTTCATGAATTGTGCTTTGTTGGTTGATTTCATTCACTGGATCGATGAGTCAGTTTTCAATTCAAAAACAATTTACACTTTTTTAAAGTTATATAAGTAAACTTACCAATGGTAAAAGGTCTAAAATTCATGAATTCTTTTAATACAAATTCATTTTTGAAGTTTAAGCCAATCTGGGATTTTTAAGGGAATTTAAGTAGAATGAAGGTGTAATAATGATTGACATTTACAGAAGACTTTAAGTCAAGAGACACTTAGCCGCAGTAAAGCATTTGAATAGTGTAAGCGTTTTTAAAAAGCCTGTATTTCGGTGAATGATGATCGCGGCCGAAGTGGCTCGTTACAGTCCTTCCTGTGAAAACTTAGGGAGTGGTATGGCCTGATCCATGAAAATCAATGGCTAACATGTTGTCAACTTGTGGAAGAGACGCATCTGTTAACCAACACCACTTGCACATTACAGGAACTTGGCTGAGAGCCAGTCAAGCCATTTCCACATGTTTCGGCCATTAGAGGAGTTCCTGGGAGGCCAGCTTTTCAGATGCAAAGCACACGGTCCGATCATGGCTCCGGGGTACTGAGAAAACGTTCTACCTTGATGGTATCCTAACACTATAGAGAAATAGACTGTGTTTTTACCTTCATGACTGTGTTCTGTTATTCATATACTGTATAATAATCAACAACATAGGATTTCAATGCTTATCAGATACTGTTAATAGTTTTAATACTTTAAAACCTGTAGGAAATATGACAGCTTAAAACAAATCAGACAGTAAAATTGAATCGAATGGAAAATTGTAATACCCAAAAATGCAAACTGAATTAATTCAGCAGTGTACCTATGATTTACAGCTCTACTGTTATGAAAAATCTTTCAGTAAATGAAACTTTACAAATATTTAGTTAATTACAAATTCAATCAGACCCCAAATAAACAGTCAGAGCTCTCAAGAAACTCAGAAATACACTTAGGAGGCCATCACACAGATCTTCTCCACTAGGAACTCAGAAATGTCCCATGGCCAACCTGTTCATGAACACAGCATAATTATCAGTCCAGTTAAACTGGCTGACAAAGCGCACTTAAAAGCATCAGAAAACTAGCTGGCTGACACCTTAGAGCTTGGTTATGTTCCTCCTCAGGAGTTGCCGGAGTTCGGATTCCAGTGGCCACGTTTTTGTCAGTGTTGTAACGAAGCAAAAAAAAACATTCTTCCATCAGATGTAACCATAGTGTCTATAATGCTGACACTAGGGAACCTAAGTGAAAAGCAAAACCAATGCAAATAGCCAAGAAATCAAGCAACGTGATAAAGTCTATGGTGAATAAATACAAAAAATAAAAATTGACATTCATGGTGATTTTCTTGTCGATGAAAACGGAGCGAATTCACGTTTTGTGGTTTAAGCAATACAAACACATCCTGTAGTGTTACTGCTGCACCAAACGAAATTATAAAACGCTACTGGTTCATTAATATAGATGGATTTGGATACTAGATCTTTTACATAATTGCTATTTAAATGCAATTTTAAAGGGAGCTTGGTAACGCGATTAGAAATGCACTGGCTAAATCCACTCTGGAATAAACAAGCAGGAAGCAACAGACAAAGAATAGTTAGGACGAGGAACTCTTGGACTTCCAGGCTTAAATTTACCTCTGACGCTGAACCCATTTGACTACCTGAGCTTTTTTTTTTTTTTTTGTGCAAATGCACACAAGCGTGGTTTCTTCTAATAACACTGGCAACTGTAAAAATACCCAGAGGTACACAGATGCCCGAGAAACTCTTTTATACTCTCCGCATCGGAACGATGCAGTTAATGTTTAACATCTCATCAGTATCCTCAAAGCCCCTTGTGTGCCATAAACTCCCAGCATGCCATGCAGCTATTAAAATAACTGCCCGCAGCCGAAATAGCCGAGAGACTCTATTAGTTGAAGCGGGGGTCTCTGGACTGGACATACCACTAGTGTTTACTGCTTTAATCATACAGTTGTGTGTGTGTGTGTGTGTGTGTGTGTGTGTGTGTATGTGTGGGCGCACCACAATAAGCCTTATCCAGATGGGTTATGCAAATCAGGACTGGCTCTCTTGAACCTGCAAGCATGCAAACAAGGCTGAGCTACAACACAGGCCAAAGGGTTACTTACTGAGTGAGAAAACAAACACACGTTTTATGTCATGCTGTGTCTTTCACGGGAGGCATTAAAGCTTAGCATGACAACTCCTTATTAATAGAGTGCACACAACACCGTTCCCCCCAAGGCTTAAACGAGAAACTAAAGATCAGACAGCTGCTGGTTTTGCATGGATGTACTTGTTCGGTTCTGTTTTTCCACCATCCAGCTTCCCACACAGATAAACTTCACTTCCTCCTCACGGTGTGTGTCATCACAGCCATCTGTAGCGCTCGGCTAACCGAGCTACAAATAACCAGGAATAAATACCCGTAGTTCACTCAGTACCCTGGCTAAATGCATGCCGCAGATACAGTACATCTCCAGAGACCTGGACAAAATCTAGGCAAAGTCTATTATTACAAGATCAGTATGTCTATTTTGGGCGACATGGCTGTTCCTGGAAGAAGAGACCGTACAGTATGTAAGTTACACTACCATATACGCGTTCACATTAGCAAGTGATAAAACAACAGGCAGTCATTTCTTTACTTCTTGTCTGCATGGCATTGACTGGCATTTTCAGTGAAAGCAATCGCACTACTGTACCCTATACAGTACAGTACTATACACTACACCACAACCACTTGCAGAGGATGCACACGTGACATTGCAAGCACGTGACATTGTATGCCAGACGTGCAATCTAACTTCTGCGATTAAACATGCGCGAACACATGTTCGTATATATTTTTTCCCACTTTTGGGGGTTTTAACATACTCAAAAAGTCATGCAAACTGGCAGACATGTTGGAATCTGCTGCCATTAGGATGCCTAAGAATCTGGGCCCTGGGCGTGGCACAGGGCCCTCACATGACATTCTGCTGCATCGCTCATACACACAAGTACACATTTAGAGCTTATTGAACTTTCGTTTGGGCTCTACTCAATAGGAAGTCAACAAATTTTGGTCATTTTTAAAACAAATGGATTTTGATGTACTCCTCCTAGGGGATTTAAATGATCGCCACTAAACCGGGCTATTGTGATCTTAATACATCGAGGATGCAAAATTTTAAAGGGATTTTTGATATCGCAAACAGGTCAGCCGTGATAATGCCTTCCACCTATGCCAAAATGTAGGTAATAAATTTCTGTGTTAATACAACAAGCTTTTTTGCTAATCTAATCTAAGAATTAAGCTTAAAAAAAAGATCACCCTGATTAGTGTTATTTTGTTTTAGAAGTATTGTACATGTGCTAAGATGTCTTACAAGCAACAAACTCAGCAGCCGCTACAAACCCATAAGAAACAAAATACTAGCGAAAGAAAGGCACTTGCTCATGTAACTATGAAAAAAGAACAGCTTATTATGAAACTTATTAACAAGCACAGTTTTCAGTAAGATCGGCACCGATTTATCAGATGGACATCAGTATAGGCTGATGTTCACCTTGTTGACTGGAACCGTTTTATCAGGAAATAAATGACATTATTAGCCAGTGGCTAATCGTGGTCTGACTCTGACAACAGCTGCAGTTTCAGAAAAAAAATATTTATATAATACAGTATACTGGTAGTGATATATTACCTTCCATAACAGAAACAACACGTACACACATCAGAAAATGTTCGTTTCAATGTGTAAGACAGTAACATCTCAAAAGGAGGTGCAACAAGGAATACTTTTGTATTTTCTTTTCTAATCGTTTTAATTTTTTATTACATTTAATGTATGTTTCACAAAAGTATTTTAAAGGCATTTAAAGAAAAATTCTTTGTAATTCTTGTATAGGAGGCGAAACGTTCTTTTTAAACAGTAATTTTTCACAAAAAAGTATCTTTCATGTAAAAGAAGGTTATATTAAAGATTGTTTCATAAATTTGTATGACTGAATTTTTGCTCATTTAAAATATTGTATATTTTTCTGTGTTTCCCTGGCACAACCATAATAATAATAATAATATTATTATTATTATTAATAATATTAATAATATTAATAATATTAAACATCAGTATCAGCATCAGATATCAGCCAAACTATTTTTTAAACATACGGTGTCGGTCCAGACTTCCAAAATCTGTATATTCCTAGTTTTCAGGTTACATGATTACTTTAAAGACCGCTGTAAAATCTTGGAAAAGCGCTGAATATATGGATATAAAGAGACAGAAAATCAAAAAGTAAGACATTAAAAAAAAAAAAAAAAAACACAAAATCATCAGTCAGCTCACAGCTCCAGGGTCTCTGGTTCAGTCCTGAGTCCAGGTTACTGTCTGCATCAAGTCTGTATGTTCTCCCTCTATCTGTGTGTATATGTATTTCGGATAATTATTTTATTTATTTTTTATATTTAAGCATTCTTTTTTAATATTTGAGCATAATAACCCAGTAGTCCTATTTACTCTTGATGACTTTTCTTTATAAGCTCAACACTACCGGGTTAAACATTATAAGAATAAACATTTCTCATTAGCTTGTCAAAATGACATAAAATCAATAACATCCAGATATTTAATTAAAAATAAAGACGCATTAGGCAGTGTGTCTTGTAAATGTTAACAATGTTAGTCCACGTTAATAACATCCTTCTCTCATTTCATAATTACATACAGTAGCATGCATGAGACACCATCAGGAACATGAGCTGGGTTTTAGTAGGAAGTTAAGAGTCAGATCATTTCTTGCTTTTGGATTACATTACAAATCATGTTGTTCTTTTCTGAAAGACATAAAGAGATCCGTATAAATGTTTAGTAGAACAATTAACCCTAAGTAAAATGTATTTCCACAATAAAGACCTATACAACACTGGAATATGTACACTGCTTTTACTATTTATATCTATATTTTGTTTCACCATTTTTAGCTTTAATTACAGCACACATTGTGGTGGCCAGGATGATTCCTAATACTCCCAGAACCACTCTTTCACAATCTGAGACTTGGAATATACCCATGCCTTTAGGGAAAGAAAAACTCCATAGATGTGATAACCTGGTGATTCAGTACATTCAGGTCAGTTGACTTCATTTTTTTGCCACATAACGTTGCTGAGTCTGGACCTGAGCAACTGAAGCAACTCCAGATCATAACACTGTCTCCAGATGCTTATACAGTGGCCACTATGCTTCATGGGTGCATCGCTTCATGTACCTTCCTTCTTACCCTGACACGCCCATCGCTCTGAAATAGGGTCAATCTAGACTCATCAGACCCCCTTTCCACTGCAATGGATTGCAAAGTTTAATCATCATAGTGTGAATGTATATCACATGCATGCTATATATATGAAGATTGGACTATATATATATTACATTGTAATGTGCTTCAGAGAACTAATTTTGTTGGGATTGCAGCACTATTAATAATAAATTTGATTCTTTTGTGTGTCGATTGTTGTATCATCGAAGTTAAAATGCGTCTTTAGTTTATACATGTTTGCCATCGAGTTAGTAAAATGTTGCTGTTCCTGTATAATCCTGTAGGTGGTGCACTCTAAAATATTCCCACACATACAGTAGCATCCTGTGTGGTGGAAGCTGAGTTTGTTTAGAATTGTAACAAAATCTGGAAAAAGAAAAATCAACATGAATCAGGATATTTGTAAAATCGTGAGTTACAGAATGGCAATACAAATCGAATCATCACCCAGGTTTCACAATAATATCGTATCAGGTGGCACCTGGTGATTTCCATCCGTATTCACACCACGCACCGCACCACGTTCCCTCCGATCCTCCAGCACTGCTCGCCTCGTCCCACCATCTCTCAGGGATCGAGGACAACATTCATCCAGACTCTTTTTCTCTTCTGGCACCTAGATGGTGGAACGAACTTCCTCTAGATGTCTGTTCAGCAGAGTCTTTAAACGACGACTCAAGACACATCTGTTTCTTCAATACTTGGACTAATTACCCCTAAAAAAAAAAAAAAAAAAACTCTTCCCAGGTGTGTTTGACTGATGACACTTAGTTATTAACCTAGTAACCCAGTGTAAGTATCTATCCAGTGATGTAAACTTCAAAGCACTTTTTGTACCTAAATGTAAATGTAAATGTACAGTATTCATGTATAAGTGATTGTTAACGTATTTAACTATTCACAACTATACAATATTATTTGTTTGTTATTATTCTTGTGTAAGTTGTTATTAAAAACAATAGTTAGGACAGTGTATTAGGACAAGTGTATTAATTCGGCTTGACTTGTAGACAGAACAACTGTCAGAGCTGCTGTTACAGGACATTAATAAACTTCATACTGTAGCAAAGTCGAAGCAGCGCTTTGGGAACAACATGCATGACACTTGATTTTAAAAAGGAGTTAGATTTCCCTTTGTTCAAGAGAAAAACATCGAATTAATTAGGCTTCATCACGGCCTGACATGATCACGATATGTTTTTGTCCTGATGTGACACAGTCTTGCTCTGAAACACACACAAGGAATAAAATCACACACGTGCCGACGTGCGCAGGAGAGAAACTAACACACACCTGGGGGGTTGTGGACTGTTTAGTTAATGCAGATTGATGTGTTTTATCCAGGCCATCACTACTACACACACACACACACACACACACACACACATACAGTACACATACATATTCTGACTCACTGCAGACCTAAAACGTCCTGCGCTTCAGAGAACAGTAAACACACTCTCTGTAAACAAGTGAGAGCGCTCGAGCTGCACATCGACTCCCAACTGAGGCACCCGAGTTCCTGAGTACTTCAGTTACATGCACACACAATCCCCTAAACACAGACATTTACACTAATTACCACACACAATCAAATAATCACACACACATTTACGCTC
>JAOTRS010000047.1:2660747-2672970 GCA_028565755.1 Dinotopterus cunningtoni
TTTTTTTCATATATATTTTTACCTCCTTCTATTTTTACATCTTCATTCTGAAATTGTAAACCTTGTTCCCCGCTCCAAACCCCCCCTGTTCCCCCCCCCCCCCCCCCCCACTCTCACGAACTCCTCAGGCCCTCTCACAGCACTCCTGTACGCATCCCCATCTGGCCCACAGCTGAAAACTATTAAGCACCGTTGGAACTTCCTCCCCGCTATCCTTCTCTCTCTCTCTCTCTCTCTCTCTCTCTCTCTCTCTCTCTCTCACTCTGAGCGTATAACTCGCCTCACCCTGACTCTCATTCTTCTTCGGGTTCTTATGAAAGTCTTCTCGTTGTTCGACTTGCCTGGACACACGGTACTGAGTGCTGTTTTTCTGCTTGTTGGTAAGAAAGTTCGCCTTTCTTTCTTTCTTTTTTTCTTTCTTTCTCTCTCGTTTTTTTCCTGCGGTGTCTGGACGTTGTTTATGGCAGGTCCGGTCCATGTGAGGAATGTAGGGAGTCGCATCTGTAAACAGCTCGCTATGAAGGTTCAGCCAGACGAATTCCAGAGCTGACACAAGATTCTTTCAAAGCGAGAGATTATTTGCTGACATCGGGATTGTTAACGTACGCCTGGTGTGTCCGTGCACGTATGCTTGTTTTTGAGCTCGATTCTGGCTCGTCCGATTCGCATATGGGTCAGATTCGTGGGCTTCAACACGATGCAGATTTTATGCATTGCAGTTTTTAAGCACAGTTTTCTGCTTACTCTTTTTTCTTGGACATTATTCAGGAATATTTCACATTGTTTTATGCCTGTTCCTGACTGCCAAATTTAACAATGTCAGAAAGAGCTCACATGGATTATTATTAATGTTTTGTTCGAACAGTCAGAGCTATTTCTGTTTGGAAAAACAGCCTCAGCGGATGTCATGTTAAAGAATTGATCTTTTTCTGCTTTGTCAAGAGAGCTGCAAAACTTTTCACTTTACTTCTTTACTTCTTTTCTGTATTCTGTCTCTCACGTTCCCATTTTCCTGCTCGTCGATTCGATCTAAAATAGCCTCCTACCCCTGAAGTCTGCACAATTTCTCTTGGACTTTTTAATATGCATGGAGCGCACACTAAAGATTTATGCGTCTCTGCTTTGTCAGGACAGCTCAAAGTTTTCTGTTTTTATTATATTGAATCGTTTTTCCTAAATAGCATTCTAATTAGAATTTTTTGCACATTCTTCATAGACTTTTTTAAATGCATGATATGACTGATGATTCGTGCTTAATTCACCAGGTGCGATGGAACCCAGCAGTACCTGCACTTTTTTTTCTCCTGAATTATTTGTCGACTTCTTTGCTAAAACAAGTGTTTTGCAGTTTAGCGAATTGAGCTCACAGTTTCCATTTGCGCTCCACACAGATGTGTGACAGATTTTATCACTAAAGTTTTCCGACGCGTCTTTCTTGGAGAACGGTGGGAACGGGGCCCACGCAGGTCGCGTTGCGTTTGATTCCAGCGGGAGGTTCGCCGCTTTCCTAGGTCGGGGTGAGTCATCAGTCAGGAAGTGATGAACACAAATACACCTGGTGTCAATCAGAATGACTGGCGGCACGGCCCTGGTGAGGACCCAGGTGGCAAACTCATATTACTTTTCAGTGTTTATTTATTTATTTACTTTTATTTAGCTCCAAATAATACCTATTGTACCTGTCTGCAACGATATCCTCTAAACAGGGGTTTGAATGCGACCGAACCTTTCTGGTCTCTCCCGACCCTTTCCAACCTTCCTCCGAATTGCATCAGGAATAATCGGCCCTGATTGATTCCGCCTTCTTTTTTAGTCACCTCATGATTTTATTGCAGCACATCACATAAATGCACCTGTTCGGTCGCCGTCCTTGTCCGCTTGACTCGGCGTCGCACTCTGTGACAGCTCAATTGGCCATAAACAAACCTCAGCAGCAGCCTTGTTTTTTTTTTTTTTTCGATCTGTTTTAGTACCTGGTCTGATAAGGTTTTGGCAAGCGGCACTCTGGATCTCTGGCCCTGAAGGACTTCGGGATGTGCAGAACTGCGTCCTGACTTTGTTGCTGGCTTCGCTTACGATAGAAGATTTACGTAGAAGATTTATGCAGCCAAGAGATCCCTTGGCTCCGACTCTGCAAGTGATGCACTCTTCATGATGTACATTAAAACACTAAATTCAGCTTATTAATTACTAAGCCAGTGCAGACTAAACATGATCGGATTTAGAAACTATTAATACTTAGTATCACTTTTTTTTTATTATACTGTACCTTCTAGGATATAAACTTCTAAGACATTGATTTGTGTCCGCTTTGACCCCTCCCCCCATACCTGTCCTCATACAAAATACACAATGCACCTGCCTTCCACATGCTCCAGGGTCTGACATGGCTCATCCACTTCATTTGGTAGTTAACTTCCCTTAATCTCTTCCTACTTGGTTATTTATGGGAACATAGCTGTAAGCATCCCAAAATAGAATATAAAAGATAAAATAAAAGATAATAATAAAAAAAAAAAAAGCCTGAGGTTTGGATGTGTGCAGATGATTTTATGACGCTTCCACTATAACCTTAGTTCAGTAGCGATTTCCCCCGGGTTCGATTTCTTTTCTCAGAAAGACAATTCAAGCACAATAAAATGCATGACTTCACATCATGCGAGAACTTCATCTTTGCTTGTTTCTCAGGTGTCCTTGCTGCATAATCAACAACCAAAAAAAAATGGAATACAGGAAGAAGATCCCATGTTGTGGAATACAATGAGAGACAAAAGCGATACAAAAGAGAGACAATTTCAGGATGCAGGTTAACCTAGGCGGGTTGACCGTCGCCCTGGTGATTGCTAATTAGGTTCCTTGCGTTTTACCACTTTTAAGTTTAAAAAAATAAACGGCTGGAAGATGGTGCAGTTGTGATTACTGTGTTTATACCAAATGAAATGAACTACACCATGAGGAAAACTTAATTTCAATTAAAACCAACAAAAGCCTTTAGGTGTGAAAGCATTCTTAGGGTGTTTTCACATTATGGTACACTTGGGTACCCGAAATCTGGTGCATTTAGATCATTGAGAAGATAATCGTTCCAGACTCAGGAACTCTACCCCAGTGCGCTTGAAGAGGTGGTCTCGAGCACAGTACAGCGCACTTGGGCACGGATCGAATCAGACATAGAAGCCAATCTATGGAATTGAGCGATTGTGGAATTGTGGGATCATGGAAGTAGATTGCTGTTTAAATATGACGTCAACAGCGCTATCGGTCTCCATCTAAATATGTGTGCACGAGAGCATCACTCCACAAAGGTTCTCTTCTTTTCTCGTGTTAAATGCCGGCTCACAAAACAAATATGCGCATGCCGCCTCCTGCTGTATCGGAAAGTGAAACTATGCAAGTGTAACTGAATACAGAGAACCAAAATAATGTGAACGCTGGCCAGTGGGGACGTGGGGAGCAATCGTTCCTGTGCACGGTATAAATCAATCACGCCTAATAATTAAACCAAAGCTACCAGTCACATTATATTAATATTTGTATTAATTCTACCTGGCAAGGAGAAATAGCAACTTTCTTCATTTTGGAAAAGCTGCTTTAGAAGGTCTGTTTTACTTTTTTTTTTGAGGATTTTGGCTTTCAGGAAGAAATCCGGTCTTTTTCATCAACATTTGCTGAATGGACTGTATTCTGCCATTGTTGTGTTTTGGATTAAAGGGCCATAAGGTGATAGTCTACTACTAGGGTCCCTATTGGGAAGGTTATTGATTAATTATTAAGCGATTAATTACTTTTAAGAATTGACCTGATTAACAATGTAGTAATCAATAAGGTTGATTTTATGGTCTTGACAGCCCAGCTATAATCTAATGGTGTAATCTTATATGTATGGTGTAATGTAATCTTGGTGGTTGTGGGATTTGAACCTGGGACCTTCCGAACCATAGTCCAATGCCTTAACCCCTGAGCTACCCCTGACCCTAGAATAGCCGGATCTCTGATTTGGCCTGCTTGCAATCCACTTCCCTTTGTGCCAACTTTATTTAGACTGAGAGCACCAGCACAAAACCGATCGTGATTTTTTTCTAAAACACTTTCACTAAACTGAGTGTTCAATAGCATGACCTGATGTACTGTGTAGTCACGAACATTTCATGCTCTTCAGTAGAGACGCGGGAAAATTCATAGGCAGGTCTGTGACTTTGTGTGTGTATGTGTGTGTGTGTGTGTGTGTGTGTGAGAGAGAAAGAGAGATGCGCTGAGCAAATCAATGCTCTGTGCAGAATTTAAATTTTACTATTATATTATATTATATTATATTATATTACTATTGTAATATATAGTATTATACTGTATTGAGTTCAGTGCTGATAGTGTGGCGGACCGTCATAAATAAATCAGTGTGTGGGGAAAACACTAGATCTGTTTAAATAAAAGTTAAACTGAGAATCAAATGTGTGTCTGGTTATGGTTAATTAATATCATTATTTATTAATTGATTATTGATTAACATGTCTGATGTCAGTTAAGAGAAATGTGCAGCCCTGGTCCCTACGATAGCTAGTGTCTGGATGACCGCGTCCTTCCTGGCTTGTTTAGTGTTGTCCGATCTTATGCTGTCTTCTAATCACCGCATTTTTTCAGAGATGTTTATATGGTAGCCAGTTGCTGTGCATCCTGCCCACATGGCCGAAACATTGCAACCTTCATCTCTGGATTTTGTTCTTACTGGTGGGTTGGTGTTCAAAACCACAGTCTGATGTTCATTTGGAATCCGTCAGGCGTAATCATTCCTGACCGAGGAGCATCTCTGTCCTGATTCAGTTCTGCAGTACAGGCAGGATTAGCATTTATAAGAGCTGTGTCTCGGCCTCGTGTCGTGCTGTGGCTGGTCCTGCTTTAAATTCTGCCTCTGGAGGCCACTTTTTTTTGTTTTTTTATACCAAGGTGTATAAACACTTTAGTTTATTCAATTTGTATTCCATCGAGATAAAAAACTGGTTTGCAGTCCATCACTTGTCAGAACCTCGTTCTTGTCTGCGCGGACATGTAGCACTCCTGATGGGATGGATCTAAAAAAAAATAAATAAATAAAAAATTTCAGCTTATTTTGCAGTTACTTTTTCAGACACTTTCTTTAAGTCAATGACTTGGTGTTATTAATTTCTTCAAATATTACCCAATCAATTGTAATATCGAGAACAATAAATATTAACCAGTACACCTTTGAGATTTTTTTTTATGTATTAAAACAAGTTAATTCCCTTGCATCTTTCCTTTTTACCTTCAGTTAAATGAGTTTTTGTCTTGATATGGAATGATCTGCTCAGCAGTAGAACCCTCACTATGCGTCAAGATGGACACTTTTATGCCGAGCCGTCTGGACGAGACCCGTCGTTCTGTCGATAACTCGGACGTGATGGACCGTCTCGGGAGCAGACACCACACTACTTTAAAGTTTTCTAATTCAGAGATGCTGTATGGATGCCGCCGATGCAGTGGGTTTCCGAATATCGCTGCTAGCGCTGATGTTTTATGGCTTTTATAGTAGTGTGAATTGCATGCTGTTTAAAGTCTTCGTTCACATAACTAGTGACTCATTTCTGGTTTTTACATTTTTTTACACTAATGTGACATAGATCTGATTTTCTAGGGCTATTTGAATTTAAATGCACATTTAGATTTCAGATCGGATATGAGTCACTTTTGAATGTCGTCCTAAATCAGATACATATTCTAATAACAGGGTCATGTGACCTTAATGAGAACGGCAAATGCATCGAAATGCGTGAGACTTTTTGCCCCTGCGAATGGTGATGACGGTGATAACGTCACCTGTCAACACAGACAGCGTTGTAATTTTGTAACAATGCCAGCAATAGCTGCTAAAACAGCTAAAGCGAGGTTTATTCCCTCTTCTGGACCTCAACAAATACAGCAGGCTAACCGCTTGCTAAGATTTAATTGGAATTTTTGGTCCGATCGGATTTGCATTTCATTTAAGAGGACAGACGCATCTACATTAGAGTTAGATAAAAGTTACTTGTAATTATGAAGGTGAACCGTCATGACATGCAAATCTGATCTGATCGAAAAACCTAACTGAACAATATTCTGTACACGTAGCTTGTGAACGTTGAATTAGTGTTTTGTTTTTGTTTTTTTGCCAAAAAGTCTAGTTTAATTCAAACACTTTAATCTTACTTTATTTAACAGTTACTTATTTGTCACGACTTTTGGCTAAGAATATCTGCTTGTTGGTTCAGTCGTTACGTTTCTGTGCTTGTAATGTTTTTGTTTATGTAATAAACGTTCTTTCCAAGCCATTTTCTTGGAAAGAACTGGACTTTTCTTGTTCTTTATAACAGAACACTGTGACTTTTGTGGAAACCAAAGCCATTCCATACATCATACATATATACGACAGTACACATTTTACAAGTTTATTTTTAGTTAAAGTTATGCATTAAAGTAATTCATATAAATGTAGCTGCCGTCTGAGTGCACAGTGTTCTCCATTATGCCCTGTTTCTTTCTACATTCTTACATGGCTGTTTATTCGTTTCTCAGAAGATTTTCTTTAAAATGATTTACTAATGGAGAAAAGCCAAGATGGACTTGATTGCTAAAATAGACAAATTTCCGATATATCTACTTCCACTCGTTGCTTGAGAACTTGTAGTAGTAGTGTTTCTAACTCTAAGAAGTCAAGGCAACAAACAGTTTTTTTCCATTTGTGGATAACGGCTCTCACGGTGGTTCGCTGGAGTCCCAAAGCATTAGATGTGGCCATGGTAACCTTTTCCAGACTGATACGTCAATAACTTTGTTTTTCATCTGTTTTTAAATTTCTTTAGATCATGTTGCTTTTTTCAGATTTTTGTTGCGTGCATCAATTTGTCGGTCAGGTTCTAGTTAGGTGATTTCTTGATTCAACAGGTCTGGCAGTAATTAGGGTGTGGCAAGTAAAATTTAATTCAGCTTTCTAAAAATCACAGTTTATTTATAATTTAGCAAGGGGGGGGCAATTACTTTTTCCAGGTAGGATTGGACAGTTTTTTTGCCCTTATAAATAAAAGTATTATTTTAAAACTGCATTTTGTATTTTGTATTTCCTTGCGTTATCTTGATGTGTAATATCAAAATTAGTTTGATGATCTGAATCATTTCATGGGGTAAAAATTAAAAATCGGCAAATACTTTTTCACGGCACTGTAGATATGGGCGGCATCTTGCTCAGAGTGGCACAGAGCGTGCAGGGAAGAAAGAAAAAAAAGTTCAGAAGGTTGATAACATTTTTGGGATCGTTTTTCTATCGCTCGGTTGCATGTCTCATTTTTTCCATGTCACCCTGTGGGTCAATTAATCATGTTGGCGCCCTGATTCTAGTTTCTGAGCGAGGCAGGGTACTGCACTAGGAAGGTCTCTCACTCAGAAGTACAGGATGGGGAGCGAAGCATTGAGATGGATATCGCCTCAGGTGTCCCCACTGGAAGCCTGTCTAGAGGGGTGAGCAGGGGGAAAAAACACACATCTAACTTTGTACAGAAAAGCAATTAGTCAAATCAATCACACTAAGAAATGTTTATTTCCAGTTACTCTGACCCAGTTGTCCAGCCACCATAATTTGACCCTTCTCACAGTAGCTACATTTTCAATATATGAAATGGAATGAAGGAATGAAGGGAATGAAGGCTGGCGTGTATAGTCTGCTCCAATAGAAGAGCTAGTGTAGATCAAATTGAGGAAGAAGTTAATGTTGGTTGTGATAGAGAGGTGTCAGAACACACAGTGATCATAATGTTATTGCTGATCGGTGTAGGTGTTATTTCATAGTTTTGAAATCTCCAGTATTGTTCTAGAATGTAGAAAATAATTTACAAAACAAAAAGAAATTAAATGTACTGGATGTAATAAAATAGGCTAGCATAACACTTGTTGTTGTAAGGTATAAGAACAGAAAGGAATGAAGGTTATATCCATATACATACAGTATTGGGCGTGTAACGATCTGCGCATTCGAGTTCATATTATCCTGTACACGACGTTACGTTTGGTGTGCTTTGTGACCCGAGTGAATACATTCTAGCTTTAACTAGTGCTGGGGGATTTTCTCCATTAATTCGGTTCATGCAAATTAATAGAGCAGGCAGAACATCACTGAGGACTTGCAGCAACGGATCCGAACATCACTTCAGGTTTAAAAAAAATCAGATGAACAAGTTTACAGTATTTATACATCTTGAACATGCCAGGCAGCTAACTTGGATGAAAAGTTTATATTTTCCTTCTCAAACAGTGAACTTTACAGTCAGTGTTATAGATTTAACAGACATATGTGTGTATATTAATGAATCTAACGATAATATTTGTGTATATACTGTATAGTATAACTCATTTAAATAATAATAAGAAATTGTTTTATTTCCAATGTCCTAAATAGCCAGCGTTAATCTGATCACTCCGCACACATGTGGAAAGAACGCAGATTTGGGAGTAAATCTCTCGGGAGTGGCATTTTTGTGGCATCTTAGTGGCATCTTGTTGCAGTGGCATTTTATATCATCAAAGACAATAAGAAATAAGGATTTCCTGAGCTAGTAACAGTGCAATCATCAGTAGCAAATAGTGTTTTAAATATCCTTTAAATTTCCCTTATTTAAAAGAACCATTGTTTGCCCTGTTGTACTTAAACATAGTGTACCTATACCAGATATCTTCTTTCTTTTCTTTCTTTTAAAAAAAAAGTAAATAATGTAAATGCAGGTAATACCCATTTCCAACATTATAACCATATTTTTTGCACAATCAACATTCAGAAAATATGTGTAAATAAAGTAAAAATAGACATTAAATCTCACTTAACCTTAATTTATGATTCCTCTCGGCACCGGCTGCTTTAACAATGAAATTGGCTCAGGGGTAGCTCAGTGGTTAAGGTGTTGGACTTTGGTTCAGAAGGTCCCAGGTTCAAACCCTAGAACCATCAAGTTGCCACTGTTGGGCTCTTAAACAAGTCCTTGATGGCATTCTTGGGATCCATGGTCCTATGTCTAAAAAAACCCACAAAAAATATGTAAACTCTCTTTGCTTGGCTTTCCACTGATGCAAACAAGTTTTGAATGTCTCCCGGGCATACAAGCATTTAGCTGGCGTTCAGTTCAACTTGGTTTGTTCAACTGTATGCTCAAAATGCTTAGCATGCTAAGGAAAATTTCTTGTAAAATTTCAGTTCTTTAGGCGCACATTCTTAAGGCGGGGCATTATTAAATTTCTAATAATAATTTTAAAAAATACTGTCTTTTTTTGATTTACTGTCCCAAAAATATACCAAAGCGTGACTATAAAACCAAGGTTTGTAATGATTCGTGACTTTGGTACACCATTACACCCCTAATACACCTGTATATAGACTTCTGTGAGGTCAGACCTGTCAGTGGACCTTGCTTTGTGCCCTGGTGTCCAGTCATGTTGGAACAGGAAGGGGCCGTCCCCAAACTGGTTGGGAGCATGAAATTGTCCAAAATGTCTTGGTATGCTGAAGCATTAAGAGTTCCTTTCACTGGAAGTAAGGGGCCGAGCCCAATGACTGAAAAACAACCCCATACCAGTTCCAACCTGACTGCGCACCAGTGCACACAGCAAGGTCCATAAAGACATGGATGAGTGAGTTTGGTGTGGAAGAACTTCACTGGCCTCCACAGAGTCCTGACCTCAACCCTATAGAAGACCTTTGAGATGAATTGGAGCGGAGACTGTGAGACAGACCTTCTCGTCCAACATCAGTGTCTGACCTCACAAATGCGCTTCGGGAAGAACGGTCAAAAATTCCCATAAACACACTCCTAAACCTTGTGGAAAGTCTTCACAGAAGACTTGAAGCTGTTATAGCTGCAAAGGGGGCGGGGCCAACAACATATTAAACCCTATGGATTAAGAATCGGATGTCACTCAAGTTCATATTCATGTGTAGGCTGGCGAGCGAATACAATAAAAACAAAAAAATTGGCAATATAGTGTATCGATTCATAATAATTCATGCACTAGTAATAGCGAAATGTCTGCTCATTCATTTTTGTTTTGTTTAATTAAAACACACCTATTGAGTAAAGCTTCTCTTGTAGGCAAGGAGCTGGTTACAGGAATGTGTTTTGGGAGTAAATTGGACTGTTTTAATTAAAGCCTTGCTCTTTTTTCCCGTGACTCCCCAAGGCTAGGAGGATATAGTGCTAGTGTTATCTGCCAACATGGCATCTCTGTCTCTGTTTTATCACACTAAGACTTCTTGCACAGTTTATTCACAGGAAAATGAGTATTGACCTGCTGCTTGGTTGCTTAGGATACATGAATCAATAACTATTTGGGGGGAAAAAAGATGAAAAAAAGAAGAAAGATGTACAGATTTGAAACAACAAGACAAACAAAATCTTGTTCAAACATCAGTTTACATTATTTGAGATTATTTCAGACCAGGGTGTAAGTAATTGCAAATTGCGATCTCTTGATGCTTGAAGTGATGTAGATTAAATGGTCTGTGCAGTAGCGCTCAGGAAACGCAACACTTTAGGATGCTCAGGTTGTGTCTGGGAGTAGATAAATAATTTCTTAGTCTTATGCTGCGTGCTATTTCACTGATAAATCTGAGAGGGGATTTTTCATTTCTTCTCCTCCTTCCTCCAATTTGTTAAAGGTCCTTTTTGCAAATTTAGTACATCTCAAGTGATTTCAGATGTCTGTTCTCGTTTCTCCAGGTTCGAGTGGCGCGTTCAGCTTGAAATTGCACATTTTTCCAGCATGAGCCGTCCATTTAACAGGAAAAAAGGTGAGTGAATGCGTCAACCCTCTTCAGTGCCCTTTTCTGCTCTTTTCACTCCATCACCAGATCTCCGAATGTCATGGGGACCCTAACAAGTCACACTGGACATGTCCAAACAGCACGACCCCAGGGAAGAAAAAGCAGGCATGGCGCAAAACGGTTCTCTCTCTGTCACGCTTTCTCTCATTTGTCATTCGCCTTTCTGTCAGTGCCATTCTTTTTTTTTTTCCTTACCATCGTCTCTTCCTCCATTTCCAGGTCCGCTCCAGGTCCCTCTGCCTGTCCTCATCTGTCTCTCCCACATTAAGTAATGGCTTCTTTATCTGATGAGACCATACTCTTCCTGGGTCTCAGGTGGCTCGGTATGAATTGTTAAAGGTTTATTTAGGCTTGATTCTCTGATGAAATCAAGTCTTTAATCAGAGGGCAAACTGAAAGGGGAGATTTTCTCCTTCTCCTCAGTTTGCATCTCATATCTTCTTGATTTTAATAAACCTTATGATATGATTTGATTTCCTTCTCTATAACTAGATCATTATGAACGTTCTGCAGAATGACAAATGAACCCCATGTCCCTGTACAAAAACTTCCTTAATACCCGAGTTTTTTTCAAAGATCCTCCAGCTGTTGTTTGAACTCACATGTTCAGAATTAAAGACATGCTTTTAGTTAGTTCCTACAGCAGACACATGATTTATCTCAAGGCATTTAGTTGGAGGATGGAGCATTACTCTTTTCAAAAACATCTTTATATTTAATATATAGTAGCCTAATTTGGCGGCCTGAGGTGTCGCCTTGCACTTTTAGGTCCCGGGTTCGATTCCCACATTGGACTTGTGTACATGGAGCTCATGCATGCATGTTCTCCCTGTAGGTAACTTTGGTTCTACCTGACATATCTTAAAACCCAAATGTACAGTTTAATGACTAGACCCTCCTCTGTTGAGGACTTCAGTAGGATTCCATAGGAATCCTGTAGGAGTAATCCATTCATTAACCAGTGGTGTGTTGCTGGCACGGGCCTGTGCAGCTTGAGTTTTAAGGGTTTTAACAATCATTAGTAACATTTACAGCGTTAGGATCCACACCTGAGCTTTATTATTTTCACAAAACACACAAGCACACATCCAGCTTACGGGGGAATTGTAAACAAAATTGTGCTTCAATCAGAATGAATATAAAATTATGTCTCAGAGACACAGAGCTGAGTGCTGAGCCAGAGGAGGGTCGGTCTTACTATCTCAAAGTAAGACGAGGTTTTAAAAAGGAGAAAAGCAAGAAAAAAAAAAGATTCATTTAAAGAAGAATAATGGGAGGTGATTTGTTTTTCTCATGTTTTTTGCATGTACACACACAATAAAGACCCAAGTGACTGTCCAAAATGATCAAAAAGTGAATTTTGCATAATTGGTC
>JAOTRS010000047.1:2682409-2693941 GCA_028565755.1 Dinotopterus cunningtoni
TTTAGAGTCACCAGCCTCAGAAATCACCAATTAACAACCAGCACCTCAGATTAGAGCCGTTATGAAGCTTTACAGATAATAAGTAGCAGATACATCTCAATATCAACTATTCAAAGGAGATATTTTGGATATTTTTTTCTTTACAGTGTAAAAAGAAATTAAATTAGGATTGATCATGGAGTTATAAGGTGTGCAAACTTTTGACTGGTAGTGTATTTACATTTACATATTTGGCTGATGCCTTACATATTTTTATCTTATTATACATCTGGGTTAAGGGCCCTGCTCAAGGGCCCAACAGGGACAACTTGGTGGTCGTGGGATTTGAACCTGGGACCTCTTGAACCGCAGTCCAATGCCTCAACCACTGAACTTTTTTTCAATTGGTTAAATAGATACAAAGATGAAAAAATGTTTAGGTGAAAGCATGGATAGACTTATTTACACTATATGGCCAAAACTATGTACCATTTGAACATCATATTCCAGATGATCCATCCAGTTCCTCATTTGCTGTTAGAATAGCATCCACTCTTCGGCAAGACTTTCTGTTCGATTTCAGATCGTGCAATGTCGCTGTGCACAAAGCCCGGTCCATGTAGACCTGTTGAGTCTGAAGTTCTTGCACTGTTCTGAACACATTTTTGTTTTTTTGCAGTTTCAAAGACATATCAAGAAGTCAGAGGGACAGAAGATCCCCAAAGTGGAGTTGCAAATCTCAATCTATGGAGTGAAGATACTAGATCCCAAATCAAAGGTGTGTTTATGTCACTATGTATCTGCTTCGTAATCTGTGTTTCTCTTTCTCTCTGTGTGTATATGTTTGATCTACACCCCTTCGTGGGCACAAGAGAAGTGTGCATTCATATTGATTTTTATCTACCGTCTCACTGTGATACTTATCTGCAGGACTCATCGGAACGCAGCCTCTCCAAGAGACAGCTTTCGTTACTACCTCATCTTTTAGATTCATCTCTCTGATGTCTAAAAGAAGTTTTTTTTATGTCATGTAACAGGAAGAATTGTAAAACACTGCTGAACATAGTGCAGTACCATATTAAATTCAGACACAGTTATTGTCTATATGATGTGCGATTCTTTCATCTGGATCAGTGTGCAGATGCTCAGTGTTATATCTGATACAGGAACAGCTGGTGTGTTCTCATCTTTTAATAGAATTTACGCTGTTGTTGTATTGATGTTTCTTGTCTGGTGATTCATCTTCTGCTTTCACCCCCTCCTTCTTTCTAAAGCGTCGCTTCCCTTCAGTACAGCTGTATGCCTCATGCTGCAGAATCCTTCCATATGTTATAGCTATAACACCGAGGAACACCCGATCAATTCAGGCATACAACAAAGAGCACACAACAAACGTGAAATAAACTTCAAATAAACTTCACATAAGACATTTTACCATTTTATATAGTACTATGGTAGTTTTGACAGTACTCTGGTACTTATTAAATAATATAGAACTTTATAGAGCTGCACTACTGTATATGGTTCTATCATGGTACATATTTTGGTACAGCGGTGCATATTTTATTATGTACTTTGAATAAAATATAATATAAAATATAGTTGCAAGCAACGATGAACGGGTCCAAGCACCTGTGCCATCGCCACCCGGGCGCACCACATAACCTGTGTGCCTTTTGAGCACGCCAAGACCTCTAAATAGCCCTAGACGCTGATGTCACTGAATACGGCAGAAGTTTAGGGCTTCGTCATGACTGGACGTGTCTTTCTGGCGCGCCCGGCTGGGGATGGGGTGGGTGCTTGGGCCGATCATCATTGCTTGCATCGTTGCTTGAGTCTAAACCTGAGCAACCGAAACAACCCCAGATCATAACACTGCCTCCACAGGCTTATACAGTGGACACTATGCATGATGGATGCATCGCTTCATGTGCTTCTCTTCTTACCCTGACACGGCCATCGCTCAGGAACCTTTCCCATTGTTCCATAGTCCAATCTACAGGAGATGCTCCCTAGCAAAATAAAGCATTTTTTTCTGATTAGTTGCTCTAACAAGTGGGTGTCTTTTCTGAAGTGTCTTTTTTGAAATTGAAGAAAACTACAAACATCAAGGTGCTTTGTCACAACGACTTGCCTTTGATGGAAAACATTTATCTTCACCTATGTTGCCTATTACACACTTTTTATCAATACTTTTTAATTATCTAATACCGGGGGACTTTGTATTTTCTTTTTTCTCATTAACACATAGCATTTCAGGTGGACATTATATTATTATTATATTTATATTATTATTTTCATTAATAAATTCTCTTCACAGGAAGTGCAGCACAATTGCCAGTTGCACCGGATATCCTTCTGCGCAGATGATAAAACAGATAAAAGGATATTTACATTTATCTGCAAAGACTCCGAGTCTAACAAACATCTCTGCTACGTGTTCGACAGTGAAAAATGTGTAAGTTGATACGTATTTATTGTTCATTGTTATGCAATTGCTTGAAAAGAACAGTGGCTGTATTATGATTTATGTAGAAATTGCGCAGATTGCTATCCTGACCTTGGATATAACTACAGACTTTTAGAGAGTTTGGCACGAGTTAAACTGGAATTTATGCTTTGTGCTGTGAATTTAACTTGAATTTATACAATGCATGCCATCTTATGTTGGCTTCAAGGCAAGTCCTTTTAAGGTTGTGGTCTAGACGCTATTGAAGAACAATCTGGCGACCTTAGAGGTGACCTTGGACCCTGAAGTAAAATATAAATATTGATGCAACTCAAGTCATCAACTCTGAATACCTCCTATAGGGAGAAAATCCTGTTTGGAAAATAAAAAATGCATGGCTATGCTATTATATTAATGAAGTAACATAATATACTGCTCAGAAAATTAAGGGAACATTTTTAGATATAGATACAGTGGTACCTCTGCAGGTCTCAAGGCGAAATTTTGTATTGTGAAACATTTTGCCCATAGGAAATAATGTAAATGCAGGTAATCCGTTCCAGACACCCAGGAATATTACCAATATTACCCATTTCACACACTATAATTATATATAAATTATGTTTGCATATAAAACAATTGAAACGTTTAGAAAAGAACTAAAATATGAAATAAATAGACATTAAACCTCAATTACCCTTAATTTATTATTCCTCCCGGCACCGCCTGCTTTAAAAACGAAAATGAAAGCGGCTCCATTTTATTCTTGCCGACATTCTTGCTTCTTGCAAAAAAACACACAAAAAATATTTTTTTGGAAGGTTAGGTTGATGGATGTAACACTTTGCCTGTCTTTCCACTAAAGCAAACAGGTTTTGGACGGCTCCCGGACATGTAGGGCTCAAGCCAGTGTGTGGTTCCACTCGGTTCGGTTGCTTGTTTGCCAAAGATGTTTTACATGCCGAGGCAAATTCCTTTCAAGATTTCTCTTCTTAAGGCAGGGTGTTTGTATGCGGAGGTACCACTGTATAGATATAGATATAGATAAATATAGCGGGGCATTCAAGTCAAACCGGGACTAAACTTGCCTGAGTTTTCCCTGTGCTTTTCAGGCAGAAGAGATCACTTTGACTATTGGCCAGGCGTTCGATCTGGCATACAAAAAGTTCTTGGAGTCAGGAGGGAAGGACGTGGAGACCAGGAAACAAATAGCAAGCCTGCAGAAAAGAGTAAGCTACAAGCCTTTCTGCTAAAACACATCGCAGCTTTTCCTCTTTCTTCAGACACATCCACTGTAATGACACCGCTTCAGTCATCACCAAGCACCATGCTGAAAATTGCTTCCTTAAAAAAAACCCTCTTAGCATACACCTTGAGAAAATTGACTTCACTTTTCTCCGAACAGATTCAGGAGCTTGAGACTGAAAACTCGGAATTGAAAAAGCAATTGCAGACGCTGGAGGAACAACTTCTCATCGCTCAAGTTCCTCCTGTAAGGACTGCATGGAGTGTTTGTGTGTGTGTGTTTCTGTGTGTGTGTTTGTTTGTCAGTTTGGGAAAATACTATATATTAACTGCCTCTTAAAATCTCTGAGCTGTCTGATCTGTTTTCCTGCAGTTGCTTCACATTAACTCTGCTAACGAAGCCTACATGCTGCAGAGACCCTCGTCTCTCTTCTGGTGTCACAATCTGACCTCCTTCTCCTGTCTAGAAATCTCTTCTGTCACACTAACGCCAATGAGCTCTCCCGACTCCAGCGTATCGGCTGGAGTTTTGACTCCTCCTCCTGCCAAACCTGCTCTGCCGAAGCCTCCCACCGGAGCGGGGCTGCCTCGGCCAAGAGTAATAACCAAAACAAAATCAAGGATCTTTTCTTTCTCTGACTCTATCACTGATTTTCCCTTTTCTCTTTTTTCTACTGTAGTATCATGCATATTTTTAATACTATAAATAGTATTCGGGCTCCGCTATCCAAGATTCCACCAAAAATATAGCATGCATACACAGAGGTGGGAAGCGTATGCCAAAAATAGAATGGCTTGCTGTTATAAGAACATAATTAACAATGGCATTGCAGCTTGATATCAAGTGAAGTTACAGTTACCACGCTGTAGTTTATTATTCTCACCGCAAGAATTTTAAGCCATTATATATATTTTTAATTGATTGAATAAACAATATGCCATGCTTTTTATCCTTTTATGCACCTTATGGCTATTTTAACTTTTCCCTTCACTGGAACTAAGAGGATCAAACCTGTTCCAGCATGGCAAGGCCCCTGTGCACAAAGCACACTAAATGAAGACATGGTGTGTAAGGTTTGCACAAGGAAAACTTGAAAACTTCCACCACAGAGCCTTTGGCACCATGAGCATCAGTGACCTCAGTAATGCCATTGTAGATGAATGATCTAAAAAAAAAAAAAAAGTCTAGTGGAATGGGATGCTCAGCCATCAGGACATCTGGGTTGTCCAAACACTTTTGGCTATATAGTACAAAACAAGTTAGCTCTTGTTATCAGATATTAGAAGCCTTATTTTCTCTCTCTCTCTGTGAGATCGGACCGGACAGGCTGGCCTTTGCTCCCGGCGGGCCTGGGTGAGCCTTGGGTGCCCATGATACTGTCACCATTTTACTGTTGTATAGTTGGTGATCAGTGTTGTTCATTTCACCTGGCAGTGGTGTTAGACTCATCTTTGTTTTCTTATGTGCCTCATTTATTAAAGGGCTTGTGATACAATGGCCTCGTTTTGTTTTATACAACGTTTCTAATAGTCCACAGATGTAATTAATATGCAGGGGGAAAAAAAACTCTGCCTCTGTAAATATACCTAGAAGTTACTGATCTTGTAACTGTTTATTTTTTTGCCAGGGCGTCAACAACTCCAGAGTTCCCACGGATATTTTTGACATGGTTCCGTTTTCTCCAGTGGCACCTCTGGTTCCTCTCCCGGCCAGTAATTCTTCACCTCCTCCACCTCCAGTGAGACCAACAGAGATCAGTCAGTTTCTTCTACAGACATCATATAACTTTGAGATTTTCCTCTACCCCAGTGGTTCTTGGCTTCAATTAAGAAAAAGGCTGATAATAGGATATGATACTAATCTGATCTAAGAAAACACCAAAATGTGCAGGACCATAGTCGAGAACCACTGCTCTACCCAGTATTGTTTTATTAATTTATCTTTTTTTGCTCTTATAGACACATATTGAGATGTACAGCTCTGGACTGTTAACAATAAAAACCGTAACAGAGCAGGGTTGTACTTGGGATCAGCAACTCTGAAAAACCAGATGGTGTTGTTTCAGTATGAAAAACCTTATTGCTAGTGCTAAAATATATTGTAGTTAAGATTTAGTTAAGTCTAAAGGCTGTAGTGCTGACAGTTTTAAAGGGAGATTGCATTAAATTTGCCACATAAACAGAAATCCAGGGTAATTTGCTATCTAGGCTTCTAAAGTCAGTTTCTTCAAATCCTCATGTGTCTGATTGAATCGCATTTGTTAAGGGGATCGAGTAACCATTAAAGCATCCATCAAGATCTCAGTCGCACCAGTTGAAGCCGTATCAATTGGAGCTCTATCCGTGTTCATGGTCATGGTTGAGAAGGTTATTTTCTCCGATGTGGTCCATTAGAAGTTACTGATTAAAACTGCAGTCAGCAGATTAAAGGATTAAATCATCTCAGTAATGTATTATAGTCATAGCACAGTGCTGATTACACGGCATTAGCTTTTCATTCTTTTCTGATTGAAGGTCTGATGGTGAAGCGTAGAATAATCTGTTCTCTATACTTAGTTTCTAAAGTAAATGCAACACATCCAGTGAGCATAAAGGCATTTTTGATATGTTTAGTAAGCAAGAGCACAAACTTCTTATCTCACTTCCCATTTTTCAGCAGCATTTATCACGGCGTTAATGAGAAATCCAGCATAGACGCAGTGGAGACGATGGTGCGAGTGTTCAGCAGTGGTGCCGAGTTACCCCAGAGACGTGGCTTGTTAGGAATTTTCGAGATGACAAACATGATGACATTGATGGTGGAATTAGCATGAAAGTTGAAGCTTTGGATGTTGATCAGAGGGAACAGTGTGTACAGATGAGGAGTTGAGGAAGCTGGAAAGATTAAAGGACGGAAGCACTGATCGCTCTGTATAGGTCTAGGTCAGGGATTATCAACTCAGGTTCTGCGGGGCCAGTGTCTGCAGTTTATAATTCACCAACACATAAACACACACACTGAACCTAGTAATAACAGATTAGTTGAATTAGATGTTTGTGCAGAAGAATCACCACATTGTGTTGGACACTGGCCTCCAGGACTGGAGTCAAAGAACCCTGCATTCTACCGGTGCCGCTATGGGAATTAATCAAACAGCATTGTGGGTAGTGTAGGGAACTTTTAAGCAAAGTGAGAATAGAAAGAACATAGCAATAAAAGGAGCTTAAACTGAAAATTCAACCAAATTATTATTTTTTATTAATTATAAAGATTAATAGGCTTTTTCTCTAAATATGAATGCTTAACTTACCAATTGTATTTAATCAAAAGCCATGAAACTTAAAGAAACTGAATATGACCCATCACATCAAATCAGTATTAAGTCACATTATGGGTTAAGGATATTTTCGGGTTCCTGGTCCAATAGGATTCATTTAGTTTCCAAGTTTATTATTGTATCATGTGTGGTTCCTGAGATATGGCCAGTGAGAGGTTTTAATGCGGGGCCTTAGAAAAATCCATTAAAATCCTATTTTTAGAATAATTAATGAAATATTCCCTGATGTAGTAAGAAAGAGAGAATCTCACACTCAATTTGACACCAGAATTTCCTTGCTACCCCTAAAATAACTTTACCAGCACGGATTTATAGCCTAAGAAATGCTTTTTTTTTTTCAATCAAAATTGGAGGAACCAGCTTGGGTTGGGTTCCTTAAAGTGCTTTAAAACAATGTTTAGAATTAATTTTTCTGTTAAAGGATCAGGAAGATAAGGTATTTATCAACTGATTTTTGCTGAAATTGAAGATTCAGTACATTTCAAATTTTCACTCTATTGACCATAGTGCAAAAACCTATGCGACTCAGGATTTATAAAAATTGACCACTATCATTATTTGTGGTCTTAAACATCAAGCTACACGAGCCCAACCTTGGTCATCTTTGGTCAGTTGGTGCTAGTGTCCAAAGTGTGACAGTCTTTTTAAACATTAAACACTGGTATTCATTTATCAACCTTCTCAGCATTGTTGATGGCATTATGTCCATATTGTCTCCTTCAGGAAGGGACCTGTTTGGTGCCGAGCCCTTCGACCCCTTCATTTGCGGCGGTGCTGACTTTCCCCCAGACGTCCAGTCGCGGCTAGATGAGATGCAGGTGACTGCATGTATCTGAATTACTCCTGAATAGTTGTACAAGGATGGGCAAATAAATAATGGGAGCAAATGGACTGCTGCATAGAGGCAGCTGCAGGAGCATACGGTATGCACTGGCACGGTCACGGAGCACAGGCTCCCATCGGTCATTTCCATTCATATCAATCAAAGGAAAAGCTCTCCCAGTGTTTCTCTATAGTTGAGTCATGAATCATTATGACTTTTGCACTCTCGTTATAATTAATCAGAGCGTGTTGTCCCAGCTGCGTAGATCCTGCTTTGACCCCATTCTGATGTATGGATGTGGCCTGATCTCTGCCTGAACACCCTGTGTGTTGTCGTTTTTTTTAATGGAGCTACTTGGCAGATGTATATGTAACCTCATATTAATTCCTCCTTTATTAGCTATATTTCTCATTGACTACTTGACATAGCCAAAACTTTTGGGTTGCTGGGTTGGAATCAATCCCTGTATTTGGGTGGCAACAAATGCTACATGTTTTTACATCTATAGAAAATAACACAACGTGGACACATAGAAATAATTAATATAATGTATGAACTACCTTTTTTAAAAATCATGATTCCAATCATTGGAACCATTAGTTACAAGTTCCGATATAGTATAAGTGCCCTACATACGAACATTACGAAGTTACAAACTTGAGAAGATACGATTGCGGAATTTAGATTCAATCACAGATCTTAGATCACATATCTAGTGTACATTGTTACGTGCATGCAGCGTGCATCATCTGCAAGCCCAGGATGTCCAGGAGCAAGCGTACAAGCAGCGGCGATGAAGCTGGTACTGCTAAGAAGCGCCAAGCCATAATGATGAAGACAAAAGTGAAAATAATTGAGAGAATGGAGGTGAACAGAACTAAAGGAATGCAATTTCCCATCTCATCGCCTATACTGCTCCATCCTGTATACATGGTCATGGTGGCCTGGAGCCCAGCCCAGGAGGCTTAGCCTAAGCCAACCTAGAAAGCTACTGTAACTAGCTTCACAAGGCTGAATTCCAAATCCTTTTCTAACCCCTAATCAAGGAAACAAGGGATTGTACATGCTAGCGCACTAGCTTTATATTTAACGTTATTTAGGATTTACCCCCAAAAATCCGGAAGTTAACGGAGCTGATATTCTAAAGCAGAATAAGTAGAAATATAAAGAGAATCTTAAGAGATTTACTGGACTGGTCACCATTTCCATGGTTTATTCTCCTCACCTTCTGGCTACATACAGTAGTACAGTACCTATAAGAATTTAAAGCTACTTTCACCTCTGTTAATTACACTACATGTCGGCCTCTAACTCTCAGTCGCCAGCTCTTCTAGTCGCGGGTAGTTAGTTCCACCAGTTGCAGAAGAATATGTGTTGGTGCAGGAAAATAGCTGGTTAAAAAAGAAACAAGTTATAATGTAATAAAGATCATAAACAATGTTAGCTGAACTGTTGTATAAAAGCAGTATCTTACTCGAGGTCATGCTGTACTGCTGGATATGATTTGTAACAAATGCAAATTTTCAACAAACAATTAAATTCCCATGGTAAATCATCAAATAAGGAGTTGTTGTAGAGTTTTCAATATAGTACAAGGTGAAGAGACTACAGATGACCTCTTTTTGTTTTTACTGCAAAGTTCTACACCTTAGTGCTTAGGGCACGAGGCGGGGTACACCCTGGGCAGGGTGCCAATCCATCGCAGGGCACACACACATACACTCACACACTGATTCACATACTACAGGCAATTTGGGAACAGTCTTTGGACATGTAGATTAGGGAGGAAACCGGTGGAAACCAGAGTACCTGGATGAGGAAACCCACCAAGCACAGGGAGAACATGCAAACTCAATGCACACAGAGACAGGAATCGAGCCTGGCTGGGAATCGAACCCGGACCCTGGAGGTGCTAGGCAACAGTGCTAACCACTAAACCACCGTGCCGCCATATGCATACACACACACACACACACACACACACACACATATATATATATATCAATCAGATAAAAAGAAACACATTTGCTAAATACAATTTCATGCTCTTTTATGTAGTGTCTGTAACTTTTTTTAATTTAAATCTTTCAATGATCTTAATTGTCATTCAGATGAAACTTGATGAAATTTTGATTTCACATGAAAAGACATAAACCTGAAAAGTGTATTATTCTAAAATGAATTTATTATGCATTTATTATTATTTTTTTTTTACTTTTTAAGCTTTTACCAAAAAAAAATCTCTCTTGCAAAGCACTGATGTAGCCATTTAGTGGTATATGTGTTAACAATAATTACTGGGAAGATTACAAATAACAATTTTAACCTAATAAAATATGTTTTTCTATGTTTTAGGCCACATAACATAAGGTGTGTGTCTAATTTGAAGCATTTAAACAAAACCACTGTTGTTATTAATTTAGGGGAAAATCCTTAATTTTGCACGGAATGCTTTAATTTAAGCAACAATTTTTACAGGTCATATAAATTTTACATTATTATTTGCTTAATTTGCATTTTACATTATTGTTTGAAGTGAGACAGTATAATGCGGAAAAATGGGAAAAAAATTTGGGCCACATATAAAATCATCTCTCCAAAATGGCTGAAGTTAGCAACTTGACATTTTTGTGGAACTTTAGAGTCATGCAGCATATTTTATAGTTGGGAAAATGTTGGAATAATGTAGTTTTGGATTTCTGCCAATGTCATTATCTAAATACCTCACTTTTTAAAGGTTTCTACAAGTTTTGCTGATTTAAGTATTTTTTTGTAATCAGGCGTTAGAAAACTGATAAACAGCACCCAAGTAAAGTAGACTGTATCAGTTAATCACAGAGGGAAAGTTGTGTGGAGGGAACTTGAGCTGAATGTAAGTATCACATGAATAAATCACCAGAAGAGGGCACTGTCTTACAACATTGATGTGCTTTAATCACATTTTGAAATCAACAATGGCTGATAGTGGTATTCAAATAAAAATAAATAAATAAAGTGCTATAATTTTCCCAATTCCCGAACAAGCTGCTTGTAATGCTGTTGCGTATGTCATGCTGAAATCTATGCACTGCTTGTCATTTTTTCTCTTGAATTTTTTTTGACACAATATGATAGAAAGAATGAAGGACTTTACAAATGTGTTTTGGCTTTTATTTTATATTTAGATATTTTATTTTTGGAGTCTCTGAAAAAAAAATACTTAGATGTCCAAGGAACAAATATTAGCAAAACGGTAAGAGCTTAAGGAGTGTCATATACTGCCTGTTGTGCTCATTTTAAAAAAAGGAAAAACATCAGTATGCTCCATTGCAATAGATGTGTCAGTCTTTCCAGTAGCTCTATTTTTACACTGTTTTCTGTCTCTTTCTTCTTCCTGCTCACAGCGGCAGCGATGGTTTGTACTCTCTCATTTTCATGTTTAAATTCATCATTCATTCACTGGTGTCAAGCTGTCATGAACATTTTCATATAAGTCATTCAAGTGTTTCATTGTCCTTCATGTTTATAAAGTTCATGCGAGTTTAAATAGTTTTTTGCGGAAAAAGAGGGGAAATACACACTTCCTTTCTTCTATCAAAAAGTTGGTGCTGAAAAGGTTAGACAGTGAAACACTTGAATTAAAATGTAAAGTAATTCGCTTGTTTTGCTTTTATTTGGGGTTATATTATTTTCCATTTTTACTTTAATTTGTTAATGTTATTTTGTTTATATATATATAC
>JAOTRS010000047.1:2708607-2721931 GCA_028565755.1 Dinotopterus cunningtoni
AAACCAGTTGGTCCCTGGAAAATTTTAAATAATTGTTGGAAGTTTGTAGCATAGAAGCACATGATAAAAGTTCTATTATTATTAGGAAGGAAAGGCATAAGAAGCTATGTTTACATGTTTATGTACACTATATACTTACAGGAGCTCCTTGTGTTCCTCTACCTCCCTTTGGTCCAGCCACACCAACTGGGCCCTATAAACACACGTTTAAGCATGGTCGCATTAAAGCAATAAAATGAAACAATAATAATAAAATAAAATAAATCTTGGTCTTTAGTAAATATTTCTCTATAGCGTGTGTGTGTTTTTAAACCTACCATAGGCCCTGGAGGTCCAGACAATCCTTGATGTCCAGGAGATCCAGCATCTCCTTTTTGTCCTGGCTCACCTGGTTCTCCTTTCACTCCAGGCTGACCATCAGGACCCTATAAATTGATAAATTTGTTTTTTTACTGACCAGAGAGTTGTTCATCCATGTGTTGTGTGGAATCAATATTACTGTAGCTGTGCTGCAGAATATGATTTTATCATTAAAAGATATGTTACTTACAGGTGGTCCAGGAAAGCCTACAGGCCCTGTAGGCCCAGGCTCACCGCGAGATCCCTAAAACATAGATACAATATTTACTATGAAGCATGTCTTTATAATTTATGCATTAGGAGCATTAATCATGATATTTAACACTCAAAAAAGTTTACACACTGGCATTGCTCTTGATCCATGAGGCCCAGGTGGTCCTTTAGGGCCAGGTTCTCCCTGTAAAAAGCATATATTAGATTCTGATTTTTTTTTTTTCTGAGGTATTAGTATGGTATAATATGGAATGGTGTAAAATATCTGGGACATTGGGTCTGTATACCTTTTCACCACTGGGGCCAGGAGGTCCTGAAGGGCCTAGTGGTCCTGGCAATCCCTGTTAAAGAAAGCTAGATTATGTAAACATCACTTCATGCATTTAAAAAGGTAAATGACCTAACAAGGGAAGCACTTTATCTATAGTTGGGCAAGCTAATACAAGCCCCCTAAAGAATTCCTTTACAGTTCTTCAGTCAACACACAAACTGTGCCAACATCCACATCTGCATTTACGTCAGACTCTGGGTTCTCAGGAAGTCGAGCAGTTCTTCCTAATTGTACTCGCTTTTTGTTTGTTTCCATATCTAAACTACTGTGTTGTATATAACAGGGAATTCAGGACAAAATAATTTGAGAGGTATACAATACATAGAGAAATAATCTGGATAATCTTACTCTTGCGCCATCATTTCCAGGAGTACCCTCTGAACCTTTTTCTCCTACTGAACCCTGTTGAGGTTGAGACAAAAAAAAATGTTATACATTTGCATGTAACACATTCAGTTAACTTGTAATTCTTTAATCTTGTTGTTTTACTTACCCGATCACCCTTAGGACCTGGAGGGCCAGAGATTCCACGTTCTCCTGGCATTCCTTGAAGACCTGGTGGACCCAGATCACCAACAGTACCGGCAGGCCCAGGACTTCCCTGTGAACAATGCATTTGGATGCTATATTTGGTTGTGGGTTTATTTCACTTTTAAATGCAATTACTAACAACTAAATAATATACATATAGCGCATATTATATATTGTAATAAATAATGCAGTGTTGTAATATAAACAAATAAGAAAATGAAGAACTATTACAGCAATTTTTCTTACAGATAAAGCTATTGCATACATGAATCCTCTTATTTCTTTTATAAACATAAGATTATAAATCCATCCTTTGTGCAATATTAGATTATTCTGTGGACAGGACAACAGTTTGTGTAACCATTCTATTCATATTAATGCAATTTAGTCATTCTGATGTAGTCACAGGTGTGTGCATTGCAGATTTTACTACTGTACATTCTCAAAAGCAACTCAGCCAGTCAGACGGCAAAACTGATACTACAGTACTATGGAAATCAGATATACCTTTGGCCCATCTGATCCAGGTGCTCCAGGAATCCCCTTGGGTCCCTGCAATCCAGGAGTTCCAAGCTCCCCTCTCTCTCCTGGAGTTCCACGCTCTCCCTGTCAAATAATAATTAATATTAATCTCTTTTGATTGTGTAAAGCTGCTTTGCAACAATATCAATTGTTAAAAGTACTATACAAATAAAATTGAATTAAAAAAAAAAATACAGGCATGTTTAATATATCTGCATTCATAAAATTTTTACATATCACATAAGTCATTGTATTAACTTTGCTTTTTATTTAGTACACTTTAGTATACCTAATACATGCAAGATTATCACTGATATATTTAAGACCTACTAGACTGTTATTTTGAGTCGACTCACAACGTAAACCTTAATAAATAAGTAATGAATAAAAATAAAATGGAACCAAAGTCGACAACTCCTCAGAGCTTGGAATAAAGATAAAAAAAATTATACAACATAGTTACAGAAGAAATAAAGGGGAAGCTCACCCTTGGTCCAAGTGGTCCCACAGGGCCTCCCTCACCAGGGATACCCTAAAAGAAGGAAAAATATAAATTTTTAATTCAAATATACACTGGAATAGATTCATAAATAGCTGAGACAATAAGATAATGTGAATTTGATCTTTTGTTTTATTTATGTAATCACATAACCTTACCTGATCACCTGGTTTCCCTCCCTCTCCAACTGGTCCTGCTGGTCCAGGCAGTCCCTAGGGAACAACATTAAAATGGATCACATATTGAGCAACAGAATTTATCTAAGAAATATCTTTAAATTCCTCATTTCAACCTTTATCATAACGTAAGTACTATTAATTGCTTACCTGGAAACCATGCATTCCAGGAGGTCCCTGTTCTCCTCTGTCACCTGCTGGTCCCTAAGTTATTGAAGTAAAGCATCCAGTAGTATTATTGCTGGTTTAAACATGACTGTAATGCAGGAATAAAAGAAATTAAGGCTCAAAATGTAAAAAGTGCGAAACTTACAGGAGGACCAGTGGGACCGAGTGGCCCAACTTCTCCTTCTTTTCCTGGTAGACCCTAAGTAAATGAAACAAGATTGCATGATGAGTACAATAAACAAGATTAGTTATGCTTATATATTGTTATAATTATTATTATTAATGGTACTCACTCGCTGCCCTGGAGGTCCTGGTGATCCTTGCTCACCTGGTTTACCTGGATCACCCTGAATTATGCCATAATGCAAAATTATATTTTTAGAGAATGTTTGAATAGTCAAGATATAGTTTGTTAGATGGAATGTATAAGATGATGTTGATTAAGTTAACTCACACTAAAACCCCTGGGGCCTGGGAGTCCCATTGATCCCTCCGGACCTTTAGTTCCAATCGACCCTGGAGGTCCTGGACGTCCATCTTCACCTGTTGGACCCTAAAAGGAACACAGGGAACTATGTTTTGACACAGTTATCTGACCCATTTATAGCATGATAACATTCAGGAATATCTTTCCATGTCTGTGATGTTCCTGGAGAATGGCTGCTTTAACAATCTCAAATAGGACATTCATTATACCAAGTTTATTGGTAAACTTTAAAACTTTGGCCAAACTTACTGGAGGTCCTAGCTTTCCCTCAGCACCCTGAACACCAGGAGTTCCAGTCAAACCCTGCAGTAAACAAGAATTGCAATATATCATTACCAAAATTATTAAAAAGGAGACAACAAGAAACAATGAAAAAGAAGAATGTTTGTTAGTTTACCCTTGCGCCTGGGAGGCCTGGTTCACCCGTTCTGCCTGGATCGCCAGTAGAACCTTTGGGCCCAGAAACTCCTGGTATTCCACGCTCTCCTACTGCACCCTTTGGTCAAAATTGGATAAAAGTAATTACATTTTTTGTTGGGGAAATATCGACTAATTTATACTTTTGATTATCTACTCACTTTGGCTCCTTGTAATCCATCTTGACCAGGGAAACCCCGATTTCCAGGAGCCCCCTAAATAAAATGTGAATGAAACAAGCCATAAAATATAAATTAATATGTCGAATCATTATTCCTAACATGTAATAAAGAATAAAAAAGACAATCTGACTCACTCTCTCACCAACAGGCCCAGGTGGACCTACAGATCCAGAATCTCCTCTAGGCCCTCGCTTTCCTTCTTCTCCTTGAGGCCCAATCACTCCCTGTGCACCTGAGGGACCCTAAAAGATGAATTGCATACATTTCTTACATCTAAAGCCTCTTGATATTAATATATTTAGGAGATTTAAACAGATCTTACACTTTAATGGATTCCAAACTTAAATCAAATATTTAAATTGAATAATTTAACTTACTTGTTCTCCTTTAGGTCCAGCTTCTCCTTTAAATCCAGGAACACCAACATCTCCCTAGACACAGATTAAGGATTACAAGGATTAACTAAAATTTCTGTTGACTTTAACCTAAGATGCATGCGTATCTGAACATATGCATGCCTTTAAACTTGTTTATATGTTAAAGCCTTACTTGCATTACTGAATCATATAATGTTTGATCTGTCATGTGTAAATTACAGTTTAAAATGCTAAAATGTCACTTACAAGTTGACCTTTGATACCAGGCTGTCCAGTGCTTCCCTGAGGTCCTGGGGGGCCAGGTGGACCAGGCAGACCAACAGGCCCCTGCGGTCCAACAGATCCCTAGAGAAAACCACCGTAATTTTAGTGACAGTGTCCGTGTAGTTTAATTTATAGCTTTATTTGACATCTTATATCACGCTAATCAATGATGCTCTTGTACATACCACTGGGCCTTTGCTGCCTGGACCGCCATCTGTACCCATTTGGCCCTATATTCAAAATTGTCAGAAAATGCGTTATTAAACACAAAATGTTGTTAATAAGATCTGTATAGATATGTATACAAAAAACATTTTGACGGAATACAAACCTGTAAGCCAATTGTTCCAATTCTGCCTTGTAAACCTGTCTCTCCTCTTGGTCCCTGAGGTCCTTGAGGGCCTCGAACTCCTGTGGGTCCTGGCTGACCCTATTAAACAGCAACAAAACAACTACTTTTACAATATATTTTATATTTAAATAATTATATGTATATACAAATTTGGTTTAGCATATATCCAGTAGTATTTTTTTGTGGATTTTTTTTGTAACATTTCTGCAAGAATTACTAGTAGTCGTTATCGCTTACCTTCATACCTGGTGCTCCGGGATAGCCTGGAGTTCCACTAATTCCCAAAGGACCCTAAACATTGTTGATGATTAAAAAATCGATTTTAAAATTTAAGACATTGTTTTTGGTTATAACAAATTTATTACTTAATCCATATTGTCTTACCACTGGACCTGGTTTCCCAACATTTCCTTGAGCACCACGCATACCCTAAAGTGTAAAATAAATGAAGTAATATTATGACTAATATGTATTGTCTAAAAATGTACAGTTTTACGTTACTAACAAGTTTATTTTTTTAAAATGAAAAGGTATGATGCTTATGAAAATGCAAACACCATAAGATGCCAAAAATTGCTTGCCTTGAGTTATGATTTCATTATTTTTATTACTACATGACAAAGATCTGTGTTAATATTAACATAGTTAATAGTTGCAACATATTGCTAGCCATGAGTTATGATTACATTGATTCCATTGTGTAAAAGTAACAATGGGATGTGTTAATAATAATAATAATAATAATAATAATAATAATAATAATAATACATGTTAGCAAAAGATCATCATGACGGGATGTGATTAAATTTTTTTTCTTCATGTTTTAAACACTTCTCCTCATTATACTCACAGGTGTACCACTTGGCCCTGGGCGTCCTCTCTCTCCTGGCATTCCTCTTGGACCCTGCATTGAAGAAATAATACATGCTTAATCTGTCAATTTGAAACTGCTCATAAATTCAAAGAGCCCCTGGTGCTCTGCACTGATAATACATTCACTTTATCTCTGGAAAGATTATGTGAAAGTTTGAGTTGAGCTTAGCTTACCATGGGGCCGGGAGCGCCCAATGGACCCGTTCCGCCAGATTCACCCTAAGGGACAAACAAATGAAATGCTAATGGAGGGAGGTTGAGCAAATATTCTGGAATTTATAACACTGTAACAAAATCAAACATAATCAAGATGTTTTTCTTTCAGCCAAACTGTAAGCGCCAGCAACATGTTAGGACATGATGGTGAATAAAGAGTTTTAATGAACACATGATACCTTTGATCCAACTGCTCCACGTTCTCCCTTTAGACCATCTGGACCTTGGTGTCCCTGTAAATAGGCAGGACATGCTAATAATGACACATGCTTGGATTTATTTATAGAATAGTTCTTGCAAGAACAGTATCGTGTCAAGTACAATTGCAAAACCCATCAAGCACCATGATGAAACTGGCTCTCATGAAGACCTTCACAGGAAAGCAAGACCAAAACTTGCTGAAGACGAGAAGTTCATTTAGAGCAACCAATTACATCAGAAATCACCAATTAATTAACAGCACTTTAGATTAGAGCCGTTATGAAGGATTTACAGAGCAAAAGTAGCAGACGCATCTCAATATCAACTGTTGAAAGGAGATTATTGCATATTTTGGATGCCATAATGATAAAAACAGGACACTTAATATATATAAATATACACACTTAGGCATCGGCACCCCAATCATGGAACCACCCATGTCATCTGGAATGTTATTAAGACAGATTATGCGGACATTAAGCTCACTTGACAGGAGCAAAACTTTTATCTTTTTATTTGGAGAATCTGTGATGATTAAAGAAAAACATGTGGCTTGGGGGATTTAATGATATTCTAACATTTTACTCACTCTGTGACCCTTCAGACCTGGAGGACCTGGTGTCCCGGGAAACCCTCTGGCTCCCTAAACCCAGAGATAATAAAACAAGGTCAGTGGCTGTATGTAGTTATAAAGATCCCTCTGATAGTAATGCTTAAATGTAGATAAGACAGATGGTATAAACCGTACAGCCGATCCTGGGAAACCTGTCTCTCCTGCACTCCCTGCTGTTCCTGCTTCGCCCTTGATAAGATAAGAAATAGGACAATTTTATTTGCAAATGTTTATTTTTTTACCTTGCAATATCATGCATCAATTCATTATTTGTCTTATGGCTGTATACAGGTAAAAAATGTTATGTTACTCACATCGTCCCCAGGCTTTCCTGCAGGACCTTCAGGTCCTCTCTGACCAGGAGGTCCCTAAAGAGGATTCAAGAAGAACCTTTCTGAGAACGGTGGACTCACCAGCACATTCTTCACATGGTAAGTAGTTTGTTTTTATATCCTCTAATTATATCTGAGTGATTGATGGCACAGAGTGTGATAGCGGTTCTCATTCTGTCAAACTTTTTCTTATTGAAGAATTGGTTTAATTTATATGGTTTGCTCATTTACCAACACATTAATGACTTCAACACAGCCTTGATCTGATCAAATATTTCTGCAGTTTTTAAATTCTGGACTAAGGCACACTTGTCTGTAAGGTAACGCAAAATAAGCATCTTAATTATCCCTCAGCATAGAAGTAAATTCTGTACAATAACAACCTGGAGGACATGTATAATTGATCAGGCTCAGGAGAAACTCTACATTCATGAGCAAAAATATTGACTCAGGATAACAGGACAACAGAGCTGGTCCTACTGTATAGTGCTATTTTCATTGTAAACTGCATCTTTTTCAGTAAAGAACCCCCCCAAAAAACTGTAGTTCTCTGCAGCAGTTGTCTTCAATCTCAACCCCAGGAGGTTTGTGTGGCTGCAGGGTTTATCACAACTAAATAAAATCCACATCTAATTGGTGTTTGAAGACCAAGATAGCTCCTGCTTGGCTGGAATGGAAACCTGTAGCCACAACGAGGAGAGTGAAAATCCTGACCTACAGTATAGACAACGATCTTTTCTTCCACACTGGTATTACTAAGCAATTCAAGGAAAATATTTACTGAAGGTGTTTTTATCTGTTTTTTTTTTTGTTTTTTTTTTTACAAAAGCTTTGAGGTTTTAAGTAATTTAGATTACATTGCATTTAATGTCATTTTATTTCAATGTTTCTTTTTAATGGCCTGGTCTTTCACTTAGCAATTATTGACACAACCTGAAACACAATATAAATGTGAACAGAAGCAACTGCCCATCTCTGATTGAATGTTTTTACCAGTTGTCCATGGTCTCCAGCTTCACCAGGGGCTCCCTGAGGTCCCGGAGGGCCCTAAACAAGAGCACAAGGAGAAGTTGAGTTATTAGAGGTTGTAAACTGTAAACCTTATTAACTACTGATTTTTGGTACATTATCAATTGTACTTGTTTTGTTGTTTTGTAACTTACTGGTAGACCGTTGGGCCCAGGTGGCCCTCTTGCACCTGCCTCCCCCTAAAAACATATCAATTAAGAAACAAAGCTATTTACTTAGACAACTTGGGTTTGCTCAAAACTGTCAGCTACTAAACAAGGCCTGATCAGATCTGATTGGTCCTTTGGACAAAATAGAATAAGTGATATTTCTCAAGATGCCAAGGTCAAATCAGACAGTTTAGATTAAATAATCTCCAAAAATGGTGTTTAATACTTGTTTACTTGTTTAATGGTGTAAAAATGGAGTTTAAATCACTGCTTTATACCCTTTGTCCAGGAATCATGGCATACTGGCCTGCTGCTTTATCACCTCCGAATCCTTCTGCCATCTGAGAGGACAGCTGGCCCTGAATAAATAAACAAACAAATGACCAAACAAGCAGACAAAAAACAAATGCAGGAAATTAGATGGAAGTCATTTTCTCTGCATGCATTCAAGTAATGTAGTTGAATTTTATGAGGGAATCGGTGCAAAAAATATGCAGCAACAATAATTACAATAGAAAACATCTTTAAGTTAAAGTTTCATTAAATGTACTACTTGATATATTTAAAGGTCTATTTAAATGAAGATTTAATAAATTATTTACAATGCCTGTGACATTACAGTGAGAGACGAGAACATTAATCAGACCTTCTGTAACTAATTTAACTAGTCTGCTAAGTGCAATCTAAGAATGCATCAATAAAGGAGGGAGGCTCAAGTCAAACTAGGACTTTTAATTGTGCAAAATAAAAACACAGTTATGAGAGTAAAAGTCCCTTTATTTCTCTACGTAATCCCCTGCTACACTAATGGAATTATCCCAGTGTTTTATCAGAGCTTGGGCATCATCAAGATAAAAAGTTTTCTTAGTACACCGAAGCCATGTTCAGACTGCCTCCTTCACATCTAAAACGCTGGCCTCCAAAGAACTCCTTTAATAACCAAGGATGTGGAAATGCCATGGACTGTACAGAGGATGTGGCAATAACTCATAGTCGAGTTCCTGTAATGTGCAAGTGGTGTTGGTGAATGATTGTGTACAGTTCCCACAGACAGATGTGTCTCTTCTGCAAGTTACCGATGAGTTATCTGTCAATTTTCAAGGATCAGGCATTCGCTGCATGTGTATGGATTCAATAGCAATCGTAATTCATGGATATTCGGCCTTCTTTAATACGTTTGCACCATAAACATCATTACTGCAGGTAAGAGTCTTATCACTGTAAATGTCATTCTGCTTTGCATATACATTTACAAGAAACTGCATCACAAGTCCCTTGTTGACTTGAACACCTCTTGTCTTATTACATTTTCTGTATTTTCTCAAATCAACAGCTGGGCTTTATTTAAAGCTGTTAAAAGCATTGCCAGAAATTTCCCATGATTTTTTCAGCTATTAATGAAAACACATTTTTCCCAAAGACCTTATTAATAAACGTCCACATATGTACTGTAGTACTCACTCCAGGAGGATGGCCTGGTGGTCCAGCTTCTCCTGGCTGTCCAGGAACGCCAGGCTCTCCATCATATCCGGGTGGACCTTTTGCACCCTACAACCGAGAAATGTTTTATTTAATTATTTATTTCTATTTATATGTCCATATTGGTTATGGCATAGCTTAATGTAAAAAAGGTTCAGATGTTTCTTACACGTCTTCCTTTGGTTCCCTGATCTCCCCTGAATCCAGGAGCACCTGGTGGTCCCTGTTAATAACATATCAGGGATGGAAATCCATGTTTAAAAAAGTAATCGGCTGCTATGTGCTGCTGTGCCTGGTATGATTCATAAACGGCCCAAATCATTTGCAAGAGGGTAAACAAATTAATTTGTTTTAAAGAAAATAAGATATGCTCTACTGCCATCTGGTGTTACAAAGCACTAAAGATCAGAAACCAGGAATTTGTTGTTGAATATTGGTAAAAGTTTTGATAAATAAATGAGTCCAGTTCCAAGCATACCATGGGTCCTGGTCGTCCTGGAAGTCCTGTTATCTGTAAGACATCACAAACATTTTTATGTTGTTGTTTATTATTATAATATGATTTGTTATGTCACAACACCTGAGCTCATGCATGCAGTTAATGCGAGATATTAATCTAAATCATACATACTCTTGGCACATCTCCAGGTTCACCTTTCTGACCCTGAAATTAAGATGATCACAGAGGTGTCTCAGTTACAACATGCAAAACAGGACAGAAGGACTTTGCTGTGCAAAATCTGACTGCAAGGTATGATAAGATACTAGGGGGAAAAAAAAACAGGAAAAACACTTACCTTATAGATTCTGTCTGAAAATGAAAACATAACACAAAAAGGTTAATCCATGTTCATTAATCTAATCATATTCAGCTATGGTCATAGATAAGAAACATGGTAGTATAGCACATTACGTATAGCACTAAATGTTTTTTAAGCTGATAACTATAAAAACTTGATATTAACTATAATAACATTTTTCAATAACTATTTGTATTTTCAACCACTGCGAAAAAGCATAAATAAATTAATTAATGAATAAGTCTCATACATCTAGTGGTCCCCACTTTCAGACCTGTGATAGATACATGATTTTCTCATTACTACTTTAAAGTTTAACATTATAATAATATGCATCCCGTTACCGCCACCGCCACCTCCACCGCCACCGCCTCCATCTCTGTCCGGGTAGGTGCTCTGGCATACTGGGCAGCATTCACCTTCAGGAATGATGACCTTCTCACAGTTGGACACCTCATCACACTGCACATCATCACACAGGATGGTGCCACTGTCACACACACAGATCCGGCACGGCTCAGGTTTCCACACGTCTCGGTTGGTGTAGACCTGTCCGTCCTCAAAGCAGTTGAGGTCATCTCCTGCAGAAGAGGAATGAACGTCTGAGGTCAGCAGATTGTCTTTAGCCTTTAAAGTGTATAGACCAGTCTGAGACTTTGTTTTTATATCAAACAGACAGACATGTGTTATTTCTGTGGGGTCTGATTAAAGCCAAACCAGTGTGAGAAAAAGTGAGAAAAAGCAATTACTGGGAAAAAAGAAAGGTTGTCTGGTAAACAGCAATGGACAGATGTGCTCAACTTTTTTGTCTAGACTGAAGATGATTCATAAGATCATGATTAAAGTGACCCCCTTTTTCAAGAGTTCAAAGATTGAGTTTTTTTGTATTTTGCAGACTGAGTTACTCTAAAATCTCAGTAACACATAGCACTGTAAAAGAAACACATTTCTGCTGAATTCAAATATGTTACAATGAATAGTTCATATTTGCTGAATATGGCACCCTATATAAACATCTTAAAATGATTTAAAAGCTAAAATGACCACGGCTAATCCCTGAACAGCAGGTGGCATCCATGCGCTTCCTGTTTCACCTTTCCTGGTACCTTTACCACAGAAATGTGCATCTAATCTGTACCTCCATGCTCACTGGCTGACAGAAAGCAGCACTGGATAATTGGTTCCAATAACACTTGTGGAAAAAGTACAGCAACTTCAAAGAAAGATGTAGGACGTGAATGTACAGCTACGCTTTTGGTATGATCACATTCTTGCTGTCAGTGTAGCAGGGTTGCATTCATATTCCTACTAACACTTTTCGACCAAACAGAGCACGTTTTTAAAATCCTCTGGGCCTTTTACACAGATTCCTGCTCAACATGCACCTCTGATAAGAAAAGCATATTTCTCAGTCACTCTGGGAACTAGATCAAACGGTTATATAACTCATGTTGCTGCATGTACTTTTTAAACCACATTAAAGTGCTTTTGGGGAAGAGACAACCGGTGCAGGGGGGTGATCTGAGTGAAGATACAGGAAATGGCTGCTTTGCTGATTTGCACGTGTGAAGGTGGTGGACTTTTACTTAAATTCCTGTATGCCCTGAAGGGGGTTGGGATGTTGCAAGCATGAGTCATGCCAAGTTCCAGAGGGAGATCTGTTAGAACTGAGGAGGACCATATGGTCCGAAAGAACTACACAGGAAGAACGCGCACACAAATACACAAAACTGCTAGGAACTTATCCTACCATTTTTATATTAAATAGTGTTTACATGTGTGACTCAGTGGTTATATATCTTAATCATTTCCCATTAAAATTCAGAAAGACAGTGCAGTTCACAAGCCAGTTCTGAAAACCACACCAGTGGGCTTCTGAGAAATCCCCCCCCCCCCCATAATTCATTGCAGACCCTGCATTTTTAACCGACGTGTCTGAAGGCACCGACGGCAGTGGGCACGTGACCCCTTTAAGTGTTTCTCCTGATGCAGATTTTCCAGCTCGCTGATATGCCCATTTAGCTGTTGCTTCTGCTCAGAATTAGTCCTGTGTCAGTCCAGGGCTTGAGTCCAATCTAAAGAAATGAAACCATCACTTGCTTCTCCTGAAAATCAGAAGAAATGCAAAGTTGCTGTTTAAGCCATTTATTTCACAGAGTGATGCTTGGTCCCAATTCTTTGGCAGAGACTGTGTAAAAAAAAACTATGAAACTTTGTGGTTCGAACAAAGTAAATTTAGAATAGGCAGTGCACAATGGGATTACACTTTGGACCAGATTTATTTTGATGTGTAAAATCCCACACTCTAGTTTCCTAAGATAACACAATCTAGTGCTATTTCAGCCCCATGCATTTCCATCAAAACATGCAGGACCAAGGGAGTGAACGGTAAAAGTTTTTACACAGTTGCAGAAAGATAGGGGGAACAAAACTATTGCATTATGTGTTTTTCCCATCTAGGATGGGAATGCTCATGTACTGTGCTCAGGGATTTTTCTTTGGCCCCATTTTATAAAGGTTTAGAAAATGACCCTATGGAAACAGTGACTCATTTAATAGATTTTGATTTTCCAGCTACAGCTATAGACATGTTTCTGAGAGTAGTAGAAGCACATTTCATGCTCACTGAGCTTGCATTTTTATTTTTTTTGTCCACGCTATAGCAGATGTTTAACATTATTTTTGATTGCATTATGCAGTGGTTAATAATGGCACTGGCAAATCCTATACACACACACACACACACACACACA
>JAOTRS010000047.1:2727590-2739915 GCA_028565755.1 Dinotopterus cunningtoni
ATAGCTCAGTTTGGCCGGACGGCCAGCTCTAGGAAGGGTTCTGGTCGTCCCAAACGTCTTCCATTTAAGGATTATGGTGGCCACTGTGCTCTAAGGAACCTTAAGTGCAGTAGAAATTATTCTGTAACCTTGGCCAGATCTGTGCCTTGCCACAAGTCTGTCTCTGAGCTCTTCAGGCATTTCCTTTGACCTCATGATTCTTCATTTGCCCCTGCATGCATTGTGAGCTGTAAGGTCTTATATAGACAGATGCGTGGCTTTCCTAATCATGTCCAATCAGTATAATCAAACACAGCTGGACTCAAATGAAGGTGTAGAACCATCTCAAGAATGATTAGAAGAAATGGACAGCACCTGAGTTAAATATATGAGTGGGTCTGAATACTTGGGCCCATGTGATATTTCAGTTTTTCTTTTTTAATAAATCTGTAAATGTCAACAATTCTGTGTTTTTCTGTCAATATGGGGTGCTGTGTGTACATTCATTAGGAAAGAAATGAACTTAAATGATTTTAGCAAATGGCTGCAATAAAACAAAGAGTGAAAAATTTAGGGAGGTCTGAATACTTTCCGTACCAACTGTATATGGTCTGAAAGCTATGAAAGTGCAGAGTGCTCTTACAGGGCCTATTAAGAGGCTGAGTTCATCTCTGCCTTGGGTTAATGATGTCGACTTTTTTTTAGCTGTGGACGTAGGGGTTGAGGATTTTTGGGGAAGCATTTGATACTTATTGTAAAAGTTTCACATTTTATACAGTAAACCTTATGCAGAGCTTTAAACTGGATTAAACCATTTCATGCCAATGGGGTGGTACTTTTATACCTATATGTCTTGTTTATCTGGAAAAAATGTATGTAGTGGACCATTAAAACCTATTTAAGGTAGAAGAATAATACTTAATTATGTACATTTAGTTAGTATTTGTTTTAAGCTTGATAATGTATGTGTTTATATATAAAATTTGCATAAAATCAACTACAAATAAAATAGTCATAACAATTAACATATTCATTATTATAATTGTAAAAATCAGAATAATAGTTATAAAATATAAACTGAAACTTATTTTAAAGTATAGTAAGAATGATAATCATAATCATAAAAGCATAATACCTTTTGCACAGTGAACATTGGAGCTTGTGCCCCCATGAGTCAAATGAGGAAATTAAATCATAGGGGAAAAAGTGTCTGAGTTTTACATGCTGGGAATGTTGTAGGCGGTGAGTAAAAGCTCTGTATGTTCACGTGATTAAGAAGGTCAAGTTTCTGAACAAATCTTGCAATCTGGAAAGAGGGAAAAATACTAAGATGGATATTCTAAGATATACTAAGATTTGGATATGTATCCAAATGGAAAACCTTAATGCTTCCAATAATTCGTCAAACGAGTAAGCATAGTCCATCGTGCATGGAAACAATGTTTGAAAATATGTTTGAAAAAAGTGCTGCTCATGGATCATGCTTGATTGTTTTCCTGATCTGGCAACACACTGTTCTTTTAAGCTTATGCATACTTTTCCTAATAGTCATGAGCAGCTGCTTTGGCGCTGTGTTGTGTGAGAAGCTTATTCCGGATGGAAGGGATTACCTCTAACTTCACATCACCATTATTATTTATTTGCTTATTTATTTTATTTGTGAACAACAACATGATTTAAAAACATAAATGTCCATTATAAGTAAAGGACATTGCGTCCACAATGTAGTCTTAGTGGACATCTGCTATGTTTTACGCTTGATTATTAATTATACGCATAAAGCAGATTGCTATGATGCAGTAGCTGAATAAGAGCAGTTGAACAAGAACAATATCAGTGACTTAATTACTTTTGACAAAGTTTTTTTTTTATTTAGAACTATTTATTTACAAGGGGTGACTCTCTCAAGATCTAACAAACAAAGTATCGTCATTCCTGATGAGAATTAATAATGTAAACTTGTATTAATTTTGGGCGTTGTCCAATTTAGTTAAACTACATTTTTATTACCTTGCACTATGAAAGGAAAAAAACACACAGCAATTTATCCCTGTTCAGTCTCAGACATTAAACATTTCTCTAGCCACAGGAAATACCGGTCTAAGGGCAACTTCCTGCAGGGCAGATAACATGAAAACAAACTCACTAACAAAGTGACAAATCTCCTCCTTTAACAAAAAGACAGATTTTTTTTAGATGAGGTTTTTAATGTCCCTCATAGCCATAAACCTATAAATAAGAACAGAACAATTAAGGTCTATAATTAAATAGATTAAGAAAACCAGCAAAACAACAAAACAAAACAATAAACACAAACCATTCAAACATCATTCCAAAATAATAATAATAATAATAATAATAATAATAAAAATAAACTGCACTAGTTTCAAAAAGGCAAATAAATAAATAAATAAATAAATATGATTAAGTGTACCACAAGCGTAGGCTGGCTGACCATGTCAGCTTAGAAGCATATAGGCATTTCATTTAAAATGGATTTTCTATAAAAGCCATTAAGCCTTAAAAGCATGAATAATACACCACATGGCTCAGAACAGTTTATATCTTCATTTCCGTTTTAACCCAAAACCAGACTTTAATACACAGGCCTTAGTTTTTTGGATTCCTTTCTTGATTTCTATTTAAAGAATGTATTAATCAAAAACATGTTCTTGACTTTCACCCAAAAAAACAAAAGGCAAATTAATAACAAGACAACATGTGTTACTTGATTTAAATGTAATTTACAACTTAAATACAAGACAAGTATTTTATTGGACTATAGAAGCCTCTAGCCAAAACACATGGCAGCGCAGTGCTATTTTCCATACGGTAACACCATCAAACCTGCCTTGGCCCAAAACTTACTGAACCATGCAGACGTTTCCACATAAACCGGTCTGGCGCAGAGGGACTGGAGATGGGTCCATGATTTGCAATACAGTCTCGTTACCGTTCCAAAAAGCACAGTGTGTATTAGTGTTCAGATGACTTCATTTACCACAATTCCAACTGCAATGTTGAAGCTTTTGTCAGACTTTCAGTGTAACTTTTATCCAGTGTGGGATTTAACACCTAGCTTGGTTAATTTACAGTTATATCAATTTGAAGTCCTTGAGAGGAGAATTAAGTACTAAAAATTAGCTCGGTACAGTATGATGCTAATCTAAAATACTTTACTTAGTCAGTTAAACAACACAAGAACGCTGATCCATCATTGTAAACAGAAAGTAAATGTACACCAACAATTTTAACAGTGTCACTAAATCCAGAACCTTCGGTAGGACTGCTTTTAAAATGTTATAACCTGCTTTATAACTAGAATCTAAAGCCACAGCATGGTTTAATTCAAGTTTATATTAATGGTTTCATTTTAATAAATTTTCATTTCTATAGAAACAAGGTTAACATTTACATGTACCAAACAAATAGTTAGAATGTATAAATGTTAAGTCCTTTGTAAGGGATGTTTATTTAGCAGTTTTAAAGTCAGTCAGTGTAATGCCGTTACTGTTAGCTGTACGTTTAAAGACGCAGAAAAATTAAGAACATAGCATTTTGCAGTCACTACAGAGTTATTATACAGTATAATAATAATAGCATTATACCTTTAAGAAACAAAACAAGAAAAACTAGATACTGATGAGGATAAAACTGTTTAAAGCTGCTAAAATGTAAGCAAAACCAGGAACTAACTTGTTTTAGGAATGTTACACAATGCTATATGTAACCAGGGGGATACAAGGGATGCAAGGGATGGAAGGGATGGAAGGGATTCAAGACCACCAGGCCAGGTGTTAAAAGGTATGAATCATGGCCCGTCTCCCACCCCCTTTTGTCTAATCTCGCACCCTGGCCAACAGAATGTATCTATAAACAATTAAAACTGTTATGAATTGAATAAAAATCCCTTGTTTATGGAGATTAAAGTGGACATGCTGTTATAGTTATAAAATCAATAACCTCTTTTGTGTTCTGGCCTGTTTTTTTTTATTTATGTCTTGTGACAGCAGGCCCCACCATGTTTAACATATTAAACGACCAACAGATTATATTGTAAAGAAAATTTTCATAGGGAATTGCTATTTTAGAAATAAAAAGCAACCCTGTACATTCCATGACCCCACATTAATGTTAAATAATAAATTCATTATTTTACATTTACCGGTTTGACACACCCTTATCCAGGATGACTTACATTTATCTCATTACACATATCAGCAGTTGAGGGTTAAGGGCCTTGCTCAAGGACCTAACAGTGGCAACTTGGTGGTCCTGGGGTTTGAACCGGAGACCTGATCTAAAATTCAGATGTTTTGCTCATTAGGCTACATGAACTTTAGTGCATGTTGTAACAGATGCTAAATGTAAAAGAGAAAAACCTCATCTGCAAAAGTAAACCATTCACAGCCACCTACGTATATACCCATGAAATCCGCAGGAACCAAGACCACACTATAAAATCCCTAACATATGTACTTTGTGGTCATCAGCTATATTTATATAAACTTTGGATAGTGATGGTCCATGTGACATTTTGACTGACATCATCAGTGGAGTTAAGGTTGCTTTTTGAAAAATATGAAACAATTTTAAAAAATTACGTAAACCCTGATTCATTTAAAGGAAACCTTAAATGAGGTACATAGGGAGATATACATGTGTACTGTATATGTAATAAGGTAAATTTTTGTTCTTCACTCTATGTCGGGATCCTAAAAGGTCCTTTAGTATATTAAGTTCGGAGTTCGGTATATAATCTCAAATGGCTAATTTATAAAGGCTATTTACCTTATAGTGCTTTTGGTTTCATGATTTAACCTTTTTTATGTTAGTATAACCTTGTACGCCCACATCAAGAACACTGGATTCTTGAACTGACCCTTGGACAAAAAAACTAGCTAGAAATGATGAAGAATACCAATGGGAATAATCAGCTGTGGGTGATTTCTTGGTACTACCCTCCCTTACTCCCTGTCCTTAACTCTTATTTTTTATACTCCAGCTACTTTCCCTGCAATTCGTTAGTCATTTCAGGATGAACTAAAAAAGAGACATTGTACTTGGTAATGCTAGCTTCTTCTATGCTAATTATATTGTTTATAATCTAATAATAATGGGACAATTTTCAATCTTGATGAAAAGCTAGCCTACATCTCTGAACAGCAAAGTCAACAGTAAGTTTCCACAAATGCTGAATCATGTATATGCAATATGTTGGAAGCTCTGCTATAGGAAAATTCACTCCATCCTCAGAGCTGGATATGAGGGATTGAGATGATTGCTAGTTACATCCCATGTCCACGCAAGCAGCGGAAATGGACCTCATTCCTTAAACACGCTCCAGAACACGAAATGACCAAGTACAGGAATTTGCACAACGCAATAGAGGCAATGCCAGCTCTGTTGACTCATAAAACATGCTAATGCAGCTAGCACATTTTTACATCACTTTTCTTAGTTAAAATATTAAAGGTAGTAAATTAAAAAATGAAGAAAAGCTAGCAAAGTAGATGACAAAATTTTTTTAGTAAGTACTGTACTTAATTTAGAGAATTAGACATAGACTTTAACTTTTATCCATTGTTAGAAATCATTTGAGCTTATATTGGCTACATCTTAATAGCAATCTTATTAGAGTATTTACACAACAAGAGGTGTAAAGTAACTTAATACAGTGATTTAAACTATACTTTACATGAGTTGTTTCCAGTAAAACTTTTGTCATTTACATTATATTACATTAGTATCATCATAGTTATTATCATGCTGGTTAATATTTTAAAGATAAGGAATAAAGCTTACTATCTTTTCATATGTTCCTGGATGCCATGAGGAAGAAATATAATTTACCGCAAGTAACTAAATCCCATATGTGATCAAAAGCAGTCATGCTTGTTTACTTTTTTTTCATTTAAGTAAATTAACTTCTTTTTGCTTAACTTGAGAAGAATTTGAAGCTGTGCTTTAATATTTGTTAGCACTGTTGCTTTGCACCCCTACAGTCTTGGTTCGATTCCCACCTTGCGATCTGCATGCATGGAGTTTGCATGTTCTCCCTGTTCTTGTTGGGTTTCCTTCAGGTAATCCGGTTTCCTCCCACAGACACAAGACAATGCAGATAAGGTTAATTGATATTCCCAAATTGCACAGTGTTCAAAAGCATGTATGACTGTTGACCAGAGGTCCCATTATGGTCGTAGAAATGGGAATAAATGCAATGGTAATCAACATTGGCCTCCATAGTCCCTTGTTGGACTACAGAGGTTCCTACAGTAGATGGATGGACTTCAATATTTATTCAGAAGTGAACTGTATTTTTACTATAACGGTTGTTACATAAAAAATATAATAGGATAATTAGAAGTAGTCTGCCTATAGCTTAAGAGTGTTGTCCATTAACATTATAAGAACATTTATATGTCTTATAAACCTCAAAATTCAAAAACCATGCCATTTATTTACAGCTCTGCTAACATAAAATTGCTAGCTAATGCAAAGTTCGGTTTCATGCTTGTAGTCCCAGAACTATGGTTATCTCAGTAAAGATGATTTCTTAATGCGCTGCGATACTCTTCCTGAGGATGGCGCTTCAGTCCTTGGTGTCTTCATTCAGGGTATGTGTAGCAAAGAATGATCCATTAAAGAATGTTTGGTGGTGATTCAGAGGATTAAAAGACAGTTAGATGTAGTTTATCTAGTCAATGAGACAAGTCCACATGATCTTCAGACAAATGGAAACAGCTGTGTAAACACACAAAGCTTGTGAATCTAAAGGGGGCTTAACGCCCCCATTGCCTTTTGCCCACCTTTACATGCTCAGCAAAGGCTTGCTCGCCATCTGTTTCTGCACATTACATTCCCAAATGGTTGCACTGTGAATAATCCGATACTTATCGCTTCCTTCGATGTCTACAAATAGGAGGGGGAAAGGATTGCTTTTTGGCTTATTTGTAAAAGCTGTTTTGTTTGCTTACAATGATTTCCACCTTTTTTCCCAGCTAACTATACCACTACATGCTAGTATTTTTCATGCTCTCCTAACTCCAGTTGTTCTCTGACACAGTGTTTCTAACATCAGCATTATAACTTTGTCCCAAATACAGTTTGGGTAGCTATCGTTTGTTTTCTAATGACTGCCGAAGAAACCAGTCAAACATCTGGAAGTTATCCTCCCTGCTCTGCTTTTTATTTACTTAAAAAATTGTTCCCACAGAGTGGCCTCATGAACAGGATCAACATCTATCATTCATGCCATTCAAACTTCGAGGGGTATCGCAGTAGGTTTGGATAGATACTGTGGATTACACATGAAGGCTTTTTCAGTTCAGGCTGAGCTGAAGATTAGCCTTCCAATATGGAGAGCTTTTTCTTCTGGTAGAAGAAAAGGAGGCAAGTCATCAAGTCATCGCACAAAAATGCAGCACATGTTTTCCATCAGCACATTGTTGCAGACTTGGTTGAGTTCTTATTCTTGAAAGCTGAGCAATGCTAGAAAACAGACATTTTTCTAAAGTAACAATGACTGCAACAAATTTTGGAGATTTAAAAAATGTGATGAAATTAAGAATTTGATATTTTATGTATACAGTTCAAAGATGGTTAAAAAAACGATGGCAAATTTTACACAACTGTATGTGTAGTATTCGTATAAGACAGACTTTGTGATTTTGCGATTATAAGATGGGTGGCAGAGCCTTTCATACAAACAAAGTAAATTCAGTACTAAAGATGGTATTGTTTGGAATGAGTGTTTGTGCCTGTCCTTAAGGTTTTTCCTATGATTAAAAACAGAACAACTTCACTAGAAAAAACCTTTAGGTGATTTATTTTAAAGGGCATTTGTTATACTGTTTCATTAACAAGGTAACACAGGTCTCAGTGCTCCCCTAAAGTATGTGTGTTGATTCATGCCGTTTTAGTGTCTAATGTACAGTAAATGAGCTACTGCTGAACCCTGCCCCAAAAGGAGAATGGTAGAGCTAAGCATACACGAGTGATGATGTCTACTTATATGAGGTCACATTTTTGTGAAACTCCAATTGGCTTGTTTAAAACCCTGTCCAAAATAAAAATGGAAATAGGACAATAGCAGGGAATGTTTCTTTTTATGTTTTTACGTTTGTACACACACACTAGAGAAGAGACACTTTAGGCGCCAAATTGTCTTAGTAGTTAACACTGTCGCCTTGCACCTCTATGAATTCCCGCATCCGGTCTGTATGCATAAAGTTTGCATCTTCTCCCAGTGGGCTTCCCCCAGGTTCTCCAGTATCCTCCCACAGTTCAAAGACATGCAGATTAAGCTTATTGGCATTCTCAAATTGCCAGTAATGTGTGACTCTGCATGTGAATCTTGACCAGTGGTCCTGCCACAGTCATACAAAATAGACATAAATACAATTTTCACCATAGGCCTCCACGGCGCCTCCTAGGACTACTGTGGTTCCTAGGTAGGTGAATGGATGGATGGCCCCTTTAAATGTCCTTGGTGTGGGAGTAGCAACATTTGTTTAGCAGTTAAGGATCTATGCTGCCAGCTAACCACTGTTGGGCTCCTGAGCAAGTATTCAAACCATCAAACAGCTCTATGTTTGTTTCACATCAACAAATATATTATGGCACTTTTTCAGCTGCACATGTTTCTTGAAAGCAATCAGATCTCAGATTTCCATTTCATTCAACATGAGATGGAATGATTTCCAGGCATCACGGTATGACTAAGTATAATGAAGTCTGGGACCCAAATTGTAATGCATGAATAGTGTGTGAAAAGTGAGTGTAAATGGCCCGTATGGGGAAAAATCTGCATAATTGTTCCTTATTAAGCTTTTTGGTTGAATGTCTTAGAAAATGGCTATAAATTTATAATTATGTAGCTTGTTCCTGGTCCTCCTACGCCTCATCCACAAAAAAACATTTTCAGCATTTATAAAGAACCCAGATTCCCACAACCACATTTTAACTGTAATTTATTTTTTCTTCAAAACACATAAATGTTACTGTTGTGGTCCAAAAGCTCAACGGCAGCTGTGGTCAATATTTTACTTTCCCTGGGTAGTCATTTCTTCAGTTCTAGCATGCAATCATACTTGATTCTTATCCACCATTTTCCATACAAAGACTCAGTTTACATTTGTCCTAAAACTTATTAAATCTTGTGCTGACTAGCATTATGTATAATGCCTCTTATCTGTTTCCATACTTAACATTAAAAAAGTCTCCAAAACCACATAAAACAGCATGCTTTTGTTGAGTCATATCGAGTCCAAAGACCCTTAATAAGCATCAGAATTCCAAGATAAAATTGTCAAAACCTTTGATTTTGATGTCCCAAGACTGGTTCAGGACTTACTACCATAAAATGCTTAAATATTAGATGCTATCTGACTGAAAGAAAAAAAAAAGGTTTTAGTGATGTTATTACAATCCCACTTAGCATGTCAGTGTTCAAAATCAATGTTAAAGATGAGGAACATTGTATAAACATTTTACAAACATTACAAAAAAACCTTCTCAGAACACCCAGAAATCGTAAGAGATAAAATGAACAATGTTTATGGAACCCTAATACTCAGAAAATGTTCTGCTAACCTAGAATTGGGATTCTTAAGTGACACAAGACTTAGAACATAGTTATTATGCTGAGTGTGCTAATAAAAGGAGGAACAGTTTGTGGTTTAAAAGGGGAATTAAGTTGACAGTGAGAAAAACACCTGTCTAACAAATTTGACATCACATGGCGAGGCAGCCAGGTACTCAAAATGAGCTATTAAATGAACTTATCTTGCACAAAAGATCACCACAGACATAAAGACTAGTCTGATCTTCTTTCATCTACTGTTTATAGACCTGATCGCATCACATGGCCAAATGTAAAACTGTCCAACTCCAAAGGAACTTCTAAATCCAAGAACAAAATCATGTTTCTAATTTTATTTTTATGACTTGCTATGAAGCTGTGGCTAGAGTATTCTGACTTTACTGGCATCTCTCGAACAGGCCCAGTGTTATGGTTATTCACCGCCAGGTGGCGCATTTTGTACAATATTTGATATCCGATTCAAACTACAACTTGTAATAAAATAACATTCATTTTCACTGTCCGTGCACGTCCGTACAGATACCATGTCATCTTCATCAAGATGCAAAATTTAGGCCTTTGTTTACAAAAAAAATTTAATTAAAAACGTTGACTGAGTGACATCAGCAAGGGGGAAAAAGTGACATCATATGTTTCACATCTGCTAAAACGCTCAGCATGACTGAAATAATAGTGCTCAGGTGTTCTGGGCCCAGACGTGTGTTTTTTTTCCCCTCAGTTCTTTCTTTCTTCCCTACCCTTGCTTGTTCTCTTCCTGCACCTCCCTCACCACATCTGCCCCAGAGTAGGGTGGAAGCTGTTCTCCTTTAAAAAAAAAGTCTTACTTTAGAGTAAGACTGAGGTCTATAAGTATCATCATATTTATCTTATTTAGCACATATACTCCAACTCATCATTTCATTCTTAGGGGTGCCATTTATTGAATTCAGTGAAGAAAGTAATCTGTGGTCATCTAGGATGAGTTTCACAGCCCTGATAATACATTGTGCAGATGTGAGGGGAGTGTTCTGGGGAAATAGGGACCTTGAAGTGGAGAGAAAAAAGGCGCAAAAAGAGCAGTAAAGAATCCAACAGAGTGTAGATTGCATTGTTCCTATTTCATATCACATGTTTCTTGTAAACTGCAACAGCATGACTGATAAATGAATAGAAGAACATAAAACAACTGTTTGAGGATAATTATTCACAATTAAATCAGCATTAGGGGATTTAGCAAAAGCCTCACTCTCATGATCAGTTTTAACTTGCACAAGAAGATCCCAAGCCATCTCTCATAGAGAAACCATCGTGCAAACATATAAATCCAACATAGTTTCAAAGATTGATAAAAAACAACTGTAAACAATTTGTTCATCTATTTTACAGAGTCATTTATGACTCATTCTAAGACAATTCCGTGATGGGGAGCATCCAAGAAATGAGCTCCTTATGTGGAGTTAAAAGTTATTACATGCTAATTCATACCATCACTTGCCTTTCCATACAAGGTCTTAAGATACAATAATTAAACAAGGTAATTATATCAGCACTTTATCACGTCTATCTTTTTGTTTAGTTCGACTTACCACTGTTTCCGTCTTGGCATTTCACAAACAGTACTTGTGCCAGTGATAAAGCCAGAAATAAGAAGATCCTGGAATGCACAAAACTCATCATGTCTATATCCAAGACATGAGCCTCCTTTTGTGCAAAAAAAAAAATGGGGAGAGAGGGTAAAAGAGTCCAAGTTTATCGCTGCACCATGAAGACAGACTGAAGCTTTTCCTGCTCTCAGAAGCAATCAGACCCAGCCCAACTTTGTGCTCTCTCTCTCCCTCTCTCTCTCTCTCACACACACACACACACACACACACACACACACACACACACACACACACACACAGCTTCAAATAAGAAGAATGCTGACCACCCTAATTTTCCACCCCTTTTTGTCAGTGCTCTCTCATAAGCATCTACTCACAGACGTGTGGTCGCATTCAACTACAGCCACGTTCACAAAACAATTCTTTCTTGTGAAATCTTCTCTTGAGATGTGAGATTTTTTTTTTTTTAGGTAAAACAGGTTAAATACTGAACAATACATACAGACATACATACTTTTTGGCATTGTTATTCTTTAAAGACTGTTACAAGGCAGGACTGTAAACCAGTTTTATGACCATCTTAAGGGCACCAAACTTAATTGTTGCTAACCTTTTTTTATTATTATTATTATTATTATTATTTACAAGTGAACAAGAATAGAGCTCAGAACCAAATTTGGCTTGGTGTAGACAAAAAAAAAGTAAGGATGATGAATAAAGAAAAAATGATTAATTGGTTTCTAGCAATGTGAACTGACTGCAGGTATTTCCTGTGGTTCACGTTTAGTATGATTTTGTCCAGTAGACTGTTTTTTTTTTTTTTTTTTTTTAGCAATAAACCGCAATGGTGGATTGTTGAGTCTAGCTGATTGTTCCTCTCAATAATCAAAAAAAAAAATATCAGTAAAATATGTTTAATCTACTCACTATGGTAAATAAAATAAGGAATATTGTGGAATCTTCTTCCAGACTGTATTAGACCTCATATGTTAAGCAGATGTGCAGATCTTGATGTGTATAGCATAGATAGAGATCATGCATGTAGTTTGCTTTGACCTTTTGTGTCCATCTAAGGAATGTATTTCTACGATTTGCTCAACTTGGTTGTTAATAATTTCTTTCCAGTAGTGATTGCTCTAGAAAACTTAACACTCTTTCT
>JAOTRS010000047.1:2740015-2750714 GCA_028565755.1 Dinotopterus cunningtoni
GCATCCATAAATCTCCTCTTTGGTCTTCCTCTAGACCTCCTGCCTGGCAGTTCCAACCTCAGCATCCTTCTACCGATCTCTTCTCTGAACATGTCCAAATCACCTCAATCTGGCCTCTCTGACTTTATCTCCAAAACTTTTGGAATATCAGGTCAGTTAACTTCAAGGTTCTTAGGGTGAATCCCAGATAGCATAAAATAGAAACATAGTGTAGGGTGAACAATCCCTTGTTCTACATACCAAGTAGTACCCTTGATCTGGATTTAGAAATTAATTTAATTTTTAGCCTTGTGTAAAAAGCTAGTCAGCTTTGTAGCTCACATTACCTACAAACAGAGCAACATGGATGGTTCAGAGGTAATTTGAAACAACTTAGAAGCAGATATTAATTAGACAAAGTGTTATTTTAGATGATATAACCATATCAAATGTGTTTTCTTTTTGAGAGTCCTTATGTCACTGGGTTTGACTGTGGGTTTTGGCAGGCAATTTCTCTCCCTTCTTTCCAGTAAAGCAAAGTGATACATATGGTTAAACATCCCAGTGTTGTTATGCTCTATATCAGCACTCGTGGAATCTCATCCAATCAAATTACTCAGTCAAAATGAACTGTTGTATGAAATATAATAATGAATATGATAAAGATGTATCATATGTTTTGCTGTTTTGTTTTATTTTTTGGTCAATGATGGTTGTTTATGTATTTTCAGTCAACAGAATACTGGCTGGTGGTGTAGTGGTTAGCATTGTCACCTTGCACCTCCAGGGTCCGGGTTCGATTCCCGGCCAGGCTTGATTCCCGTCTCCGTGTGCATGGAGTTTGCATGTTCTCCCCATGCTTGCTGGGTTTCCTCCGGGTACTCCAGTTTCCTTCCACAGTCTAAAGACATGTAGATTAGGCTAATTGGCATCCCCAAATTGCCCATAGTGTAAGAATGAGGGTGTGTGTATGTGTGTGTGCCCTGCGATGGATTAGCAGCCTGTCGAGGGTGTAGCCCGCCTCCTGGGATAGGCTCCAGGTCCCCGCGATCCTGAATACAGGACAAAGCGGTATAGACGATAAGTGAGTGAGTGAGTGAGAAAACTGATTAAATCAGCAGACCATGTAAATTTTGGGAAAATATTTCAATTGACTCTTTTTGTTACAAACAAATAAACCTAAGGCAACCAGAATCAAACGTGGATTCTGCAACATGTATCTCACATATCCGATCCACAGAACAGTCAATCAGATGGCAGGTCGAGCAAAACAAAACAAGAATGCTCATTTTCAGGCCGATTTGTAAAGGGTTAAGGTAATTTCATGCCAAATCACTCTGAAAAATTTTTAGCACTGCAATGGAAAAGAGAAACCAAGTTTCAAGTGGAGAAAGGAAAGCAAACACGTTTAACGTGTAGGAACAGCGACTGGGCAGAAATGTATAAATAACACAAGTAGGCTGTCATTACTCAAGCATCAGTTATTTGTAATGTAACCTGCTTGGGGCCACCTTTCATCTGTCTCTTCCTGTCAGTCAACCTCATGCAAAATAAAACAACATTCTGCTTAAGACATTTGTGCATGCATTAACTGCGTCTGTACAGACATGTAAGGCAGTAAAAAAGATAAGCATTGAGAAATAAACTCTTGATATGTGAATAGCTTTTTTAAGTGTAGGGCATCCAATTTTCCCCACTTTGGCTGAATGCATATTATGGAATCATATGTCACATTAAAAAAATATATATACAGTATATATTTTTTTACTTCCAGTTTAGTTTGGTTAAAAAAAAAAATCTAAAAAAAGCTGTGCGGAAATATGCAGTGATGTCATGGCGCCACACTCACACCATTTATGCTTTGTGTGATTAACTATACCCCAACTCCAATGGGACTCACGTTCATAAGACATGTAGGAAAGGGGGAGAATCTGGAATAAACCAGTCCACATTTTTTCTGCAGAGAAGGAGGGGATAAAAGGAAAACCCAGTGGTTCAGTCCTTCCACTGTAAAAGCATGACATCAGCATTATGCTACGTTGTTTTATACCCCGTGATTATCATGGATTATTGAAAGAGACTTTTTGCTTTAGCCTGGGGGATGTTTTCTCTTTCCTACAAGTTGAGAGTCGTGCAGTGCATTTAGCCCCAGAGGCAATCAATCTCTTGCTCACCCTCTCTTCCTTTCTTTTTTCCCTCTCTCTCTCTCTCTCTCTCTCTCTCTGACTCTTTCTCCCTCGGAAATGTGTACGTGTAAGTTTAAAGCCACGGGGGGAACTGTGGTTCAGTGAGTGCCTCCCACCTCCAGGGCTGGGGGTCAGAATCCTGCCTATGGTTTGTGTTGTGTATTCATTTTTTCTTGTGCTTTGTGGGTTTCCTCCTAGTACTTCACTTTCCTCTTACTGTCCAGATACATGTCCTTTAGGTTAATTGGTGTGTTCAAATTGCACATAGAGCAGGCATGTACTTGTGCCCTGGTTAATGGGGTTGCAGCCTGAGCTGTCCAGGTTTAGGCTCCAGGACCCCATGACCCCCCACACAGGATAAGCAGTATGGAAAATGAGTGAATGATTAAAGCCTTTACAAAATGGGAAAATATTTCTGCAACATGTGTATATAAAACAAGAAATGCCTAATTTGTATATGTTTGTATGTGAATGAATTATAACTTAGGGTCATGAGCTCAGGTTAATGACTGTGTAGAGGTATAAAATCTAGAACCTGTAAAAGTTCTCTCTTTTGTACTTCTCGGGACCCTTACAGCTTCTACACAGAATTCTCCTGCTAAATTTTCCACCAAGTGATCAGAAAACACTATGGGATAGTTATAGAGAGGAATGTTTTTCCTTTCCTGAAAATGAGAGTTCCAGGAACTTCTGGTTCAAAGAAAATTCCATCTGCCATGTTTTATGTGTTTCTTTAAGACATTTTAACCGAAGGTTCATTTTTAATTGGAAGGGTGCCATTAAGTTTCATATTAGTCTTTAGGTAATTGGTAAAGTTGTTTGAGTGTTCTAATAATGTTAATAAACTAACCATTTTACTGTAAGCATTTTACACTTTTTATAAAACATTCCATCCATCCATCTAGGAACGTCTGTAGTCCAACTAGGGACTGTGGAGGCCAATGGTGACTATTGTATTTATTTCCCATTTTACGATCATGGTAGGATCTCTGGCCATCATTCACACACTACGGCGATGCCACTTAGCCTAATCTGCATGTCTTTGGACTGTGGGAGTACCCTGGAGTACCTGGAGAAAACCCACAAAGGCAAAAGGCGAGGTACAGTACAAGGTCACAGTGCTAACCGCTATGCCACCTGCCACCTTATAAAACATTTCAAGAATATTATTTGTAAAATATTGCAGCCTAAGGTTTCTAATTATGTGTACTTTCTAATAATGTTTTCTGTTAGATGAGTAAAATCCTGAGTTGGTGTGATGCCAACACTCAGCCACTACGATCATTATTCTTACAAGTAACATGTAGATCAAATGTTAAGGAGAATAAAGTATGGAAGTGGAGGGCAGTCCTGTAAATCTTGTAAGTTTCATTTTATGTCTTCATTTATCCTGATTTAAAATAGCCTCAGCAAGCTAACTGCTCCAGGGTTGAATATAATAAAATGGTGTAAAATGGAATGCTAGTGCACTACTGTATGTAGGGTGTAGAAACCCTTGTTTCACAGAGCAAGTAGTGCCCTTGTTCAGGGGTTAGATAGGGATTGTGTTAGGAGCCAGGTAGTTTTGTAGGCAGTGAAGAATGCTTGGCGATGAGGTGAGTAATGAACCTGTCAGCTTGCTGGTGGAAGCTTGCGTTCACATTTACTAGCAGTAATGAAAGATTGGAACAACTCACGTAGCAATTACTAAGGAAACAAAGTGGTTTTTTTTAAAGTTACCAACGTTATCAGATGTGTTTTCTTGCTAAAAGTGCTTCCGTGCCTGGTTTGGAATGTGAGTTTTAGCAGGCAGCTGCTCTCTCCTCTTTCCAGCACTGTGTACTGCCACTGAATCTTTTAGTGGTACGCTGTACCATATCGTACTGGCCTGCTTCCACCCATGATTTTATACTATCCATTCTCCTAAATCCATTTAACATTTATGGATCATTTTCTCTTTCTTTCTACCTCTTCCTTGTCCGCTTTTTTAATATTGTAAGTGTAACGACGCGGGTCTTGCGAGAGGCGGATATTCCGCACTGTTCACTCTCATTGACTATTTGAAGGTTGGAGCATATTTGTAGCACATTCTCTGTCACCAGAAAACAAAAGTGACATGAATATAATTCATAGAAACATTTTAGTTACATTGGTTACATTACATGGATCAGATATTTTATCTGTATTTTGTGCTCCACATGACAGTGTGATGTTTTCTATCAATTTTAATCACAAAATACTGTAAGATTTGTACACCATTTTAAAGCCCTAATTTATTATTCAGTTATACAGTACATCATACATAAGAAATAAAACACTTATACGCAAGGCATGTTCTTACAGAATAGAATGATGTGATGCATCCTGATGTGAAGCAAAACTGAGTATTTTCCAATAACAGCATGTCTAGACATCTTCTGTTCCTCTTATACCACAGCAATTTTTCAGTTATTTTTCGGGGGGTACTTTTGCAAAATGTATTGCTGACCAAGGCATTGTACATTTCAACCATTTAGAGGAAAAATGTATTGTGCACAATTTCTGCAAAACCAGTTGATACTTATACAATACCAGCAATAAACAACTAATTCATCACCAGGAGTGATTTAATACAAAGAAAATACAGCTTATTGTGTTACCGGAATAAAATACAGAGCCTACTGTCCTGAATTTTTTCCTATAGCAGAAAAAAAGGAACAGCTTTAACTGCAGCCAAGACTCTCATCACCTCAATGTGCTTTAAGTTTTCTGTAAATTTCAGCCCTTGTAGTTTTCAATAATATAAGGACTGTAAGCTTTAAATTCATGTATTAATAGCATTATGTTGTTGTAAATAGAGATCCCTGTAAATATATACTGTGTTGTAAACTACTATGGAAACAATCACCTTTAAGAACATGCAAATTAATGTCTGATTTGCACCTGCACTATTTTATTGTAGGGTATTTATTGTAGGTTATCAGTAACTACAGGGAAACTAATACTAGGGGTTTAGTTCAGATTCTGAGGAATGTAAGTTTGGACCCCTGTGACTTTTCACATTAGGTATGATTGATTACCTAATTTTTTGATTACCTGATTATTTGCCTCCCAGCTAACCAGCATTCACTGCGTCTTTGTTCTCTGTTCTCGGGCACACTTACTTATTTACTCTTTTCTAAACAGCAGGTGGCAGTATTCACCACCTCGGTTTGTGAGCTGCGATTAATTATTGTACTATTCCTAATATTATTGTTATATACTTTATCAGCTATGGCTGAGTAGGTCAGTGGATGAGATTGGCACATGCTGCACACACATGGAGATTTTGAACGAGACTGATGGCACTGATAATGTCATGTCCAAACAGCAATCTACTTCTGTGCTCAGGTACGACTGGCTGCCATATCTGTTACCCGAGTATGCTGTTCTGTGCCCAAGACCACCTTTTCACCAGACTCGGGCATGGTTCCCAAGGCTGGTACGATCGTGTTCTCACTGATCAAAATGAGTCCGACTTTGGGGTCTCTGAAACGATCCCTGGTCCCTAATGTGAAAACACCATAAAAGTCTAAGCACCAGATAGATAGCTAATGAAACATACACATTGTAGAAACACAATACAGGGTGCACATCTCATTATAAGATTTAGAGCTACAGGTCAATGCAGCTGGAATGAAAATTTAACTGGACTAGCTCTTGCTCGGTCATATTTTCCAGCCCACAATGACAAGCTCAATAGACGTCTGAATGCGGCTGGTATCCTGAGACAGATCTGTTAGTCATCATTCCATGGTTGAGTCTCAATGCATGACACACATTTCCAGTCTTTGTGGGAGACATGCACCCATCAACCACATTCACCTCTTTTTCCAACTGAAAATGTCCTATTAAACAAGAATGGAAAATTGTAGGCTGTTTTTTGATGAGAAGTACAACTTTGGTCCAAACGAATATGTGATCACACAGAATTTTCATCATGCTTTCATCATCATCTCCAAATTCTTTAGGCTTATGACTTACTTTTGTAACCTCTCGCAGAGTCTCTGTTGAACTGCAAATGTATTTAAATGTCAAACCTGACCTCACCTCTCCTTCTTTTCTGAAAGCTCTGGAAAATCATATTCCCTCTTGCACTCCCCTCATGGAGCCTCCTGGCCACACTGTCTGGAAACTAAACAAATGTCTCAGCCCAGCGTTGAAGCAAAAGACCACCATCCTCCCCACAAAACCAGAGATGTCTCAGGAGTGAGTCACTGCCTAGCCATCTTGCGTCTCCTGACAAAATCCAATAGGTAAAATTATTCCCACTGACCATGTAGAACTAGTTTTGCTTACCTCAGTCACAAACCGCAAAGGTATTCACTCCTATATTAATTCCCACTTGAGTTTTATGTTCACTTCCATGATATACTGAAGTCAGGAAAATTACGTATCTTCAGTTTTTTTCTTACTTTACAGGGTCTTCAATTTAATTTCTTTTGTTTTGTCTTGGGCATTGTCCCTTTTATCCTAGGGGAAGCCACATTAGATCATTTGATCAACCCTTCCTTTCGTAACCCCCCCCCCCCCCCTTTTTTTTTCTAACCAGGCTTAGGACCTGCGCTGAATGCATTGGCTGGGTTAGGGTTAGGGGTTAAGGGTCACTCCCAAAGACCCAGCAGTGATGACCCCGTGGTGGTAGGGCTTGACCCCTTGAACAGAAACCCGAGCCTCAGCTGCCTGAGCAACCACTGCCCCTATTTTCAATTTTTATATTTGAAATGTCTGTGGCTGCTTAACCTTGTACTAATTATTATCTACAAAAAGTCTACTTGGGCCCCCAAAGGTTTCAGTCAGGTTTTGAAACCATTTGTTTTTACTTTTTACCAAGAAATTAGTTTATGTTGAATCTTCACCAATTAGTAAGTATAAAGAAAAATTAGGAAAAAGTGAATAAAGAAATGATTTTGTCAATCTATAGAACTAGATACTTATGGCAAAAGCTGACCAGTCTGAGACGACAGTGAAGATCTTCATTTTAAACAAATTGAAAATGAATAAAAAGCTTTAGATTAAATAGAAATTTCAAAATGATGGAAATAACCTGTATCTTGAATATTCAATAATTCTAAGTCAAAAAGTTAAGAAGCTCTCACTGACTATATAAACATTTTTTTTGGATAAAAAAAGAGTTATCCTTTTATTGAAGCATTTTCTCAGATCATACTCTAATCAATTTGTTTTAAAATCTTACCCAGATTTATACAAACTGTTGGAGTCTATGCCAATCGATGTCTATACTGTTTATTAAAGCACAAAAAAAAAGTTTGTATTAAACTGGGAATTATTTTTTGTACTCCACTAACCCTCAACTTCAAGAGAAATCTTGGCATACTACAATTAATCAAAGTCTGCATTCACCTTTAATAAATCATAATAAGACTTTAGAGTCTTGTTAAAATCTGATAATCTGATAGTAGTTTATGATAAAATATTCTTTAAATGTAAAGATTTAGGGATTTGATCTGACACATTACATTTTTGACATACCCAGGAACTTTTTAATACTAGATCTGGTGCTAAACCCCTAGCAGCGCTGCTAATCTCCCACTGTACTGTATCAGCATGTCCTAATACGTAACAACTGTTTACAGTTCATGTCACCGTTTGTCATCGTAGACAGGTTTGGCCCAGTGTGTGACCAGCTTGCTGCTGAGACGGCACCTCGGGAATCTGTTCCGAGGCATTAATCATCATTAAAAGAATTTATCAATGGAAAAAATTACTTGTGAAGAAAAATGTAAATCGCTATTTACACAAATACGGGTTTTATATGATAACCAAAAATAAATTGCATGTATTTTTTTTTAAATATACATGGTATTAAAATGATTAAACATCATTAATTGTGATGTAAACTGAGTATTTCCCTCTGGTAGGTCAAAAGATGTAAAGTACAATGGATTGAAAGACTACCCTTAAGGAAAATGTGTGACTAGTTACTAAGGCCAATAAAATAGCTTGAGGGAAACGGGTAACATAGACTGTGAACACGGAAGTTATTTATTGCTTTTTAAGAATTTCACCCCCAGGAGCTCCCTGTGAGGTCATGATAAAGACAGGGCCCTTGCTTTGCCTTAAATAAGTCTGTAAATCATTTTCATAAGCATGTATGTTTTTGTCTTCAGATGGGGAGACAAAGTAAGTACATGAATCATTGAACTGCAATCCAAACACAAACAACTGACCTGACATATATGACTCATAAATTTATGAGTATACAGTATGTGTATGGTCCTAGATAGCACGATAAGTAAGTTTTGTGCATTGACCTGTGCCATCAAGTATATATTAAATTTAATTTTACAACATCCTTGTAATGCACTAAGTTACAATAAAACACAGATAATAATAATAATAATAATAATAATAATAATAATAATAATAATACAGCACAATAATCTTGCTAACTGTGTTCTGCTGTACTTAATGAAGTCAAATAGTTTCTTAGAGATGATGACAAAAAAAAAAAGTCTACTTATGGAGAGTGAGCGCCAGGTCATGCTTTGGTTTTCATGCTTTGCAGCTGTATTTAAAGTTTTATCAAGCCTAACTTTGGCCCCTTTCAAACCTCAAATGCTAAGACAAACAACAGTAACAGATGTGATAAGTTTCTGGTTGTATAAACATGGAGGAAAATTGTACTCCATTTATAGCTTGGAGGCATCTACATTTACCATGACTCTGGGCTACAAATACTGCAATGTAATGTGTTAGCAGTGTGATTAAAACAATGTTTTGTTATGAACTGAAAAATTTTACATGAAATAACATCTGGAAAAAATAACTTTTTGCTTAATTTAATATTTCCTTGCAACTATGAACATGATTATTTAATAAATATCTTAATAATTTAATATTATATAAATAATATTAAAAATATGGGCTTATCATTATTTTAGATCATAATTAAGTGTATGCATATTTATCTAGTTGTAAAACATTTTCCCCAGATTTTCTCCCTAATTTAGTCGTGTCCAATTCCTCCCCGTCACAAGGGGGCTCCCGCATTAAGGCTACTACTGCCACTCAGTCGGGAGGGTCGAAGACTGTGGTTTCCTCCGAAGACTGTGGTTTCCTCACAACCACGTGACGCCAGCCGGCCGCATCTTTTTGAACTGCTCGCTCATGCACCGTTGGGGGCCGCGTAATACACTTGGAGGACAGCGCTATCTGCTCCTTCCGCTTGCGCGAGCTCACACATGCTCCTGATTGGCTGTACAGTAGAGCAGTGATTAATGTGGCAGCTCTAAGTATCTCTCATCCCACAATTGAACCCGGACCCTGGAGGTGCAAGGTGACAGTGCTAACCACTACACCACCGTGCTGCCCCAAACCTGAAGGTGACTAAATGAAATGTGACTGTTAGAGTGTGTGACTTTTTTGGCCAGACAGAGTGTGTTTTTACTACTTCCAATTTCAACTAAGTTGGGTCAATATGTGAATTGGCAATAAAAACACAACAAAAAGGGGTCATCTGTAAAGTCTCTTCATGTTGTACTACATTGCAAAACTACAACACTGATGACTGAACACAGCTGAGAAATCAATGTCTTAAAAACCTTCATTTTTCTGTAAAGGATATTACGATGTGGACTTGAGGACACTTCGGTAAATCTTACACTAATAGTAACACTATTTGTTGCTGCATTTACAAATGAGACTTAAGGCTTAAGGAAGCCATACATCAACACTATCCAGAGGTGCCATACAGTATACCATACATAGTAACACCATCTTTTCAGAGACATCTCAGTACTTTCCAGCAGGACAACAGCAAATTGCATTGTGCTCAGATAACACATGAATGGCTCTTAACTGGCCTCCCTGAAACTCCCGCTAGCTAAACTTGACCAGCTGGTGTTTTTAGTGCCCAAATGCTTAAAAGGTTTAATCAACAGAAATGGTGATGTTACCTTATTTTTAATAATTAGGTGCATTTATTTATTTGACTGATTGTATGATTATTTTTCAAAGCATAAAACACTAGATAAAATAGTTAATTCTTTGTTACAGAATACATTTACAAGTTAGCAAGTGAGTTACTTCAATGTCCTTAGTATCTACTTTTACTAAATTTATGCTGGTTTATCAATGTGGGGATCTTCATAAATCAGTATAATTATAGTCAGAGTAGCTTGGTTTACCTCTAGGGTAAAGAAACCCCCTTTGTGTGGCTGGCATAAGGTAGACATACAGTATGCTCCAAAAAGAGACCATATATCACTTCTGGAAAAGAACCTGTTATCAAAATCTTGAATAAAACACACACTACAATACTGACAAAAGTTAAAAGTAACAGTTTTACAGTCCACAAACATGCAAATGTTGAATCAACTAACCTCATTGAAAGGTTGAAAAAAATCCAAATTTTATGGTAGCACAGTAATTCCACTTTGTAACACAAATTTTGTTCCTGGATAGTATATGTTGTTTCTTAAAACACGATTATTTCCTTTGCTTTTATGATCCGGATACTGAAATGTAGAGATTAAATTATTTTCTATGTAAAAACAGGTAAATTTGCACATTTT
>JAOTRS010000047.1:2765320-2788998 GCA_028565755.1 Dinotopterus cunningtoni
TAATACTAACACCACCTTTTTAAATCATGGGTTTTTAATACCTTGCTTAATTATGATTTATACAAAATAACAGAATTTTGTATAAACGTATATGTATTAAGTACACAACACAGGCACAATTATCCATTAAAAAAAATCTTTATTTAAAGTTTGCATAGCCAGAGTGGAGTCCTCCTCCTCCTCAAAAAAAAAAAAACATACCCCACACCAGCATAAAAAATAACTATTAAGAAATGCAATGTCTGTTAGCAGCTAAAGCTCATCATGCTCATAGACATTGTACTCTTTTACGGTCAAAGTTCCATCCACATCCTTGTCATTCCTCCGGAAGATATCGGTCACAACTTCTTCGAAGTAGGACTCTTCTTTCTGTACATTTAATTTCTTTGCTTCCATTTTTAAGTGTTCTTTCACCTAATGAAAAAAAAGCAATAGAGTGATACAGGATTTATGTAAAATGAAGATAAGCAAAGTCCAGAGTAATCCAAATCACCCACCTCTTCTTTAGTAAGAGTCCGGTCGTTGTTGAGGTCTATTTCCTTGAAGGCTTCCATGCTGCGTGGGCCTCGTCGCACATGCAAAAGCTCTACCTCAAAGATCACGGTTGCATTGGGTGGCACAGGATCTGAAGGTATAAAACAGAAAAAACCTCACTACATTTAATTAACTATAATATATATATAGATAATATTGTCTCTTTATAGGTCCAGCCTCCCTGGTTTGAGCCCGAGTTTGGTTAAGGTAGATGGACTGGTGACGTAAATTGTTCCTATGTGTGAATGAGAGTGTAAATTTGCGTATGAAAGTTTATGATTGATTATTTATGATGTATTCCTACCGGATAGGATTGATACTTTTTAAGACGTCTACCACCTATCCGACCTGTGTCCTGGCTCTAAGTGTGTGTGTGTGTGTGTGTGTGTGTGTGTGTGTGTGTGTGTGTGTGTTTTGAAGTTTTAAATCTGGCACATTTTTAATCAGACGCATGTCTACTGTGAGAAACTGGGGGGAAAAAACGAAGACCCCGAAGCCAAAGCATACACAAGGAGAACACATGAAACACCAGACAGACAACTACCTGAACTCAGGACCAAACCTAAAGCTGTAATGTCTTTGGTAGAGTGTGCTTTCGCTATGGATTCTTACCTTTCCCTTTCTCACCAAATGCCAATGAAGGAGGTACTGTGATCTTTCTCTTCTCGCCAGGACACATATCTTTCAGGCCCAGATCCAGGCCTTTGATGACCTCACCAACCCCATGAACAAACCAGTGGGGCTGTCCATCTTTAGCTGAGCGACTGGAGAAGAGAAAGGGAAACAGTGTTAAACAGTGCACATGAAAGAGGTCAAAATATCCCGATAAAACAGTGCATTAAAATTGGCATGATTCTTATTCATGATGGAAGAAATAATACAATCTCCTAAATTCTTCCTGAAAATCATAAAACATTTTTTAACCTTTTTTTTGTCAATCTTCCTATGTTTATTTCATTTAAATTTCCTTAATGTTTTTCTTTTTTAATGTGATCTTTTAATATGCACTCTACTATTTTCAAAAATGTTTTATTTTAAAAGATTATAATAAAATATCAATAAGGATAATGAGAATAATAAAGACAAATAATTGTTCATCTAGACCGTGAAGTAAATTTATATGTGGTATAAATTAATTGAAATAGATAATAATAATAATAATAATAATAATAATAATAAATTGTTCCACTAGAGGGCAAAAGAGCCCTCTAAAAAATAGAGTAATAATATATGCACATATTATGTGAAACTTCATTAGCAGAGGTAAAATTGTGACCTAAGTACAGGGCTTTCCTGATATATCTCTTCATATTTTGCTTAAGGCATGAACCAGTGAGAAACAGGTGCAGATGATGACAGATGATCAGGCCGGTGATTAGTATACTGGTGATGCTGAGTGCTGAGTGGTTGGAAGAGACAAGAGTGGAAATGAGGTTGCTTTTATTTAATATGATTTAATATGATTTAACATGAAGAAATTGGGGGGGGGTCAAGACTTTTGCACAGTACTGTACTTTATATTTAATCAAACTGCACAAAAATGCACCTTAAATAAGATATAGATGTATTAATGCTAATAAGTAAAAACATTTAAGAGACGTTGTTGGCGAGTGACTGGTACAGTATATACTGTATATAAATAGAAAGAAAAAATAAAAGAACAGTATGAAGAACATACACACACACATATATACATACTGTACAGAAAAAAAAAAGAAAAGAAATATATTTAAATGTTTTTCCTAGTTGAGTGTACTTGCCTGAGGGATTTTTTATTTTATTTTAATAAACACTAAATTTGGATATGACACAATCACTCTCACTCACACACTATCTGTACTGTTTTATCCTGTATACAGGGTCACAAGAGGCCTGCAGCCTATCCAGGTAATCCATCGCAGGGCTTACACACCCACATTCATACACACACTATGGGCAATTTGGGAACGCCAATTGCATGTCTTTGGACTGCAGGAGGAAACCAGAGTACATGGAGGAAATCCACCAAGCACACAGACCCCGAGGCGGGAATCAAACCCAGACCCTGAAGGTGAATGGCCAAAGTGCTATCCACTAAGGCCCCATGCCTCCCACCTAATGGATTTAGATATTTTTTTCCATCCATGTAATTTCTTATAACACTTAATATAGATATGGAAAATCATTAAGATTTAATTCATGTCAGTGTGATATTTGTAAGTGTCCTTGTTTAATTACTCTCACATGAGGTTTGTGACTTTGTGTTTTCTTCTATTATTTCTCCTTTCTTGGCCTTGGGGGCTCATGTGTTGGCGTCACAGTATAAAATAGTTGTTTTGCAACTTATGTTAGAATCACACTTCCCAGGCTGAATGATGTGCACAAAATAAAGCTGTTGAACCCTAGCTCTGGATCTCCTGCTACCTTTGTCATTTAACGCTCTGCTCAGATCCTATAAGGACTTATTACAATGTACGACATGCCTTTGTATAAGGAGTGTTAGTGCTTTTACCTGCAGTAGAACTGAGATCCGTCCTTGGCCAGAAATCCATCATAATGCGCGTGTAATAAGTCTCCCTTCCTCACTTTCTGGGTGCAGTTTTCAGGTACGAATACAACTTCGATTTGTACCTCATCCTTTGACTCGCTTGCACAAATTAACTCGAGAAAGCCACTTAAACAGAGAAGCTGAAGACAGAGAATAAAGTGAAGAACTGCGCGCTCAGACATCTTGCACATCTGTCTGCGTGGCAAACACGCCGGAAACTTTATTGGGTTGCCAGAGTGGTATGAAAACAGCATTCTCTATCTCATTGCACGAATATATGAGATGTGTTAAACTTGCAATTTACATTGTGAGTATGGTAATAACACAAAAGTGCATTTACTAATTCATTAATTTAGCTAATTCCTACAAATAACATCTTCTTTGGTGGCACAGTGGCGTAGTGGTTAACACTGTGACCTCACACCTCCAGGGTACAGGTTCGATTCCCGCCTCAGGCCTGTGTGCATGGGGTTTGTTTGTGCTTGAAGGGTTTCCTCTGGGTACTCTGTTTCCTCCCACAGATTAGAGTGTTCCCATAGTGTATGAATGAGCATGTGATAAGTCTCTAAATTACTGATAGGAAGGTAGGTGGTTCCAGCCCCAGCTCCGCCAGGTGCTGCTATTGTGCCCCTGAGCAAGGCCCTTCACCCTGTCTGCTCCAGAGACACCATATGATGGCTGACAATCCTCCCTTCTGACCCCAGCCTACTAACAGAGCTGGGATATGTGAAGTAAAAAAAAAAAAAAAAAAAAATTCACTGTGCAGTAATGTACGATAGTTGTGACAAAGGAAGGCTGAATGTAAAATAACTTAAGAGTATGTCATTAGTTTCCATCATTGAATAGATCCTTACACTTGTTACTAAGTTTCTAACTATAAGCACCATCAGTCAAACACTGTTTGGAAGTTGTTGTTTTTTTTCGTCCATTAAAGATTGCCAGTAATTTGGCTGTATGGACATCCAGACGATGAGTGAGTGAGTGAGTGAACATCTTCTCTTAAAACAGTAGAGATTATTTTTTACATAAAAAAAGAAGCAAAATCTTTTATATACCTAATATTTTGCATTATTTATTGTTCTTCTTTTTATTATTATTATTATTATTATTATTATTATTATTATTATTAAATAGTTTAACGGTCACCTCGTACCTTGAGGATTGGGTGTACAAATGACATCTGCGTAGAGTTTTGCGTGTCCATTTCCAAATTTCCCATCTTGTGCCCGCTGACAGATATCAAGGATGAACCCCAACCTTATGCTCTGAGGTCCCTGGGATAGGCTCCAAAGCCCCTGAGCCACATGGTAAGTGATATAGTTTAATAATTCATATTTTTATTATAGTAAATATTAATATTATTACATTAAGTCTTATTGCATTTAGGAGACATTGTTCCAATAGGGACAAATGATTCAAACCGCACTCAGGAACGATCCTGATCGCGATCCTGAACGCTCCTTGCTCTCTGTCCTTGGGCATGCTTGCATATTTATACTTTCCGATACAGCAGGTGGCGGTATGCACTAACTTGGTCTTTGAGCCACAATTAAACACAAGATAAGAAAAGAGCAAGGAAGTTAACTTTCGGGTTATGTCTGTTATTACTGATATTTCAGGAAAATGTCAAGAGCGACACTCTCGCTCAGGAAGTGCTATACACACATCTTTTCCAGCGGATTCGGGCGCGGTTCCCAAACGCAGAATGATTGTGTTCACACTGATCAAAATGAATCTGATTTTGGGGTCAAGTGTTCTCGAGAACAATTCTAACAAAGCGCCCATAGAGTATTACCTAAAACTTGGATGCTGCTGCATCTACTGATGATGATGATGACGATTATTATTATTATAATAATTATTAATAATATTATTATTGTTATTGCTAATACATTATCATTATACACTACAAGTGAAATTGTGAACTCATTTTAAACTCTTAAAACTTAAGCGGCACAGATACATGCCGGCAACACTGCATAGGTCAATGGGGAAAAAAAGGGTTATATGGAAGCCTTACCAGTGTGTGTCAAATAGAACAAAAGTTATCATTACTTTAATAATGGGTACCTTTTACCACTATCGGAATATGGGAGTGATGTAAAACTGTAGAACTTAAACATATTTTTATTATTTTTCGGCAATAAAAACAACAATAAAACACGTGTGATTATGTGAATCTGTGCTATTTCTTTGCCTCCATGACTCATTTTTTTAAAAACATTTTTTTGCTTAGTCATGTTTTTATAGTGAGTTAAATGAACTAAAATGTTGTTCATCATATTACCTATGTTGTGCTAAAAAAAAAAGAAGCATAACTTTATACTGCACAATCCTGAGCACTATATACTATGTTTACTAAAAAAACAGCAAAACAAATAATGGCTAAACTGCTCTGAGCTACAATACAATTTACAGTATATTCTCATCCCCTCGCACTCAACGTGAGCCTGAAAAGAAAACCAATCTGGCAACCTAAATCTTAAAGCGATAGTTCTGATTTATTGACTTCTGGCGTAAATCAAACGTAAAGTGTACTGTATATAAAGACATTACAGCAGGTCCTGGCCATTATAAATGTTCCTGCTCTGCACATCGACCTGAAGTTTGTCACTTGGATTTTCAGATTACATCGATTAGTGTAAGTAATCTGGGCAAAATGCCACAATACCGTTTTTTTGCAAGAATGCATCCCGAAGTTCAAATAAGACGAACACGAAGCTTCTGCAGCCTCACTGAGATACATGGAGTTATATTTAAATGTTACAATGTATTGAATAGAAATGTAACTGTTTTCTTTTCCCAAAAGTAGCTACATCCGGTTAGCCACATGGCCACTTCCGGTGAAAGAAAGCGCTAAATTTGTACTAAATGCTCCATAACTTCTATATACTGTTTTTATTTAGTGATATTTTATCTATTATACTAAATATATATCGTTATATAAAATATATATAGAGCGATTTATCTTATCTTTAATTATCTTTTCTATATAAATAAAAGAAAGTTTTTTTTTTTTTCTGTGCATTGGCCAGACTTGCTCTTTTAATTAAATATTTATGTTACATACATTGGAGGACCCAGAACCAGTCTAGAGTTGAGAACTAATAAGCTACTTCCTCAATTTACAGTATATACACACCTGCACCTATAGAATTAATCAGAAAAGCTAAACAGGATATTGCTTACTGGGATTAGTTTATATTTTCATCTACATAATAACAACGCTGAAGAGGTATGAGAGAATTCTAACCTGCTGGAGTTGATTAAAGACAAAACGAAATTTTTATCCAATCAAGTTTTTTGATTTCTCATCCGTGATTCACACTCCGATTACCGAACAGGGAGTGTACTTGGCTGATGACGAAAAAACAATACAACTTAGCGTAAATAAGGCAGAAGTAAGATACTTAACCTTACAAAATTATTTATTTGTGTGAATAAGTTAGGCAGAGAATTCTGATGTACAGGAAGACAAGCAGACATGTACCTGGGCTTCAACCTGAAATAATAATAATATCACTGATTACATTAAAGCTGATCAGTTTATTTTTAGCTTTAACCTTTTAACTATTTCTACAAAATTTCTTACCTCTTTTATTTACGCTTGTGTGTGTGTATCTTATTTGATCTTATCATTTAGAAGCAACTCATAAGCAATATTACAATAAAAAGTAATACAAAACAAAACTATAATAATTAAAGACTAAGTGTACAAAAAAGGAAATAAAAAATTACTAGTAGACAACAATTCAGGATTAGGACTCATTGATTTCAGTATTTTAAATGTTACCATGTATGATGCTCTGATAATGATAGTGTTTTTATGTAGACAAACTTCTGTTTGGAAGAAGGAGCGTTATTAATTAATTAAGGATGAGGCCAGGGAGCTGTACAGTGAGTTCCATTCATCAATTTTGGGTGGGGACAGTGGCATCAACAAAAATGTTTTTAGTATGCACAGTATATGGCTCAGTGGTATGTTTCTTGCCTGCTGTGAGGAAGGCCCAGGTTCAATTCGCACCCAATGTCAAAACCCTGCCATTGGATAAAGTTCCACTCCAAAGCCCAGATAAAATTAAGTCAGGATGGCAAAACCTGCGTATAATCCGGCATAAAACCTGTGCCACAGTTACATTTAGGCATTTGGCAGATACTCTTTTCCAGAGCGACTTACGAAAAGTGCTTTGAAGTTAGTAAGTTGCAGTAAGTTGCATTGCTGCCTCCTATAGGTCTCATTCTTCCGTAATCTTCGAGATTTTCCAGTCCAGTCTTCCTATTTTATCTAATAAATAAAATATTAAATGCTTCCTTCCCTGATCAGTGACCCCCCCCTAGACTATTAATATCTCCTTCTACTCTCCCAAGGTTCTTAGTTCATGAATTTGTGACATCATGTCTAGCCTCTCCTACATATATTTCCTGCACGCTCAACAGTCTCACTTTCATGGCAGTCCTGTTGGGTGATTGCCTACTATGAGTAGGGTGCCATTAAGGTTGCTGCATCCAATTCTCCTGCGAATCAATACTTCCCCTTTTGTTCTTGTTTTATGGTGGTTGGCATCCAGTAACTTGCATTACTGTCACCTAAAGGCCTCACTCTCCCTCATCTTTGTAAGCTTTTAAAGCTGATTTCCAGGCCAGTCTTCCTATCCTATCTATATTATTTATTATTTAAATACTATATTTAATATTACTTATAATTGTTTCCTGCTTATTAATTTTTACTAAATTGTATAAAACACAAAGTTGTTTCTTCTTTTTTACAGAAACCTATACACCATTTCTGTGCAGTTTTGGCAACATCTCTGTTCACAGGCCAATTACATATCTGATTGTCATCATTCCATACTGATGAACGCACTTGGGAATGAGGCCTCCTATAAAAGAAAAAAAAATATGGATAACATTAAGAGAGAGATGAAAAAGTGAGGCTGGTGAGGAAATGTCTGTTTGTAGCTGTTATAACGTGAGTTATAACAGGATCTAACTTAGTTTAATAATATTCCATGACACTTAAATAAATTAAATATAAAAGTGTCATTGTTTAATAAATAAATAATTATTAGCCATGATAAAGTGTTGTGGTATCAAACACTTTGGAACATGCTGGAAAATAAGAAAATAATCAAATTTGGGATGGTAACAGTAGCTCCTGCAAATTGTCAAGCCACCCTTTTGATGAATATTTTCCTAGACACCACCCACTGTTTTATTACTAATTTTTGACTTTGATAGAGCTAATAATACTAATTACTAATGTTTTTACAGCCTTTGATTGGTGTACTGTACTGTGCAGTAACTTCTAAAGCGGTAACCATATGACAACCTATCGGAGTTTTATACTTATTAAAACTGATTATATTTCAGGTTAATATACCATGGCTGTAAAGGCAGCTTTGCAGTTTAGTAAATAAATGAACACTAAAGATTTATGGTGCTGAAATCATGCTTTATTAAATCAAAAATTCATAAAACTCAAGGAGGCAGAATATATAGGTAATTCTACATATATTAATTTGCTATTGAATCAAATTACAGGGTATTGCATTTATGTGTTTTATGTTTTCTTTGCACAGCAGATGTAGTTACTGTGGTACACTGCTTGTTGATTTACCCTGACAAGGTGAGATTCTAACGCTAATACACACACTAACACAAAAACACACAATATAACCTAGCATTCCTCCAAGAGGTGGCACAGATTCTGCAAAGGAGTGTCTAAATTAATCAAGAATTATTGGCCAGGTGATGTTGCTTCCACGAGATCAAACTTAAACAGTCCTTTGGCAGAACATGAGCACATATCATCATCAGCTCAAAGTGCAGGCCGCTCGCACTTTGAGCATGTCATTAAAATGGTGATATGATATAGTCGCTCTGAACACAAGACCTAGTCATGCTGCTTATGTGAGGGTAAGACACAAACAGCATTCAGGGTCTTATGGTCAAGTTATAAATTCATTTGCGTACTGAAATACTATATGCACAGATGTACAGTGCACAACTTTGTCCCTTTGTTTTAGTAGAACTTCAACAGGGAGCCTCTCTACCTGTTGAGGCAATCTTAAGACTTCAACATATTGTTGAGGCACATAATTTTGTTTCAGGTTTCACAGGGTATTCGTTCCATGAGAAACTTTCTCCTGTTAAACATTTCGTTCCTTTTGTTTAAGTTATTATTGTCATAAATAACAATTCATACATTTCCCATAACCGTTATATTCGGCTATATACATTATGTACATGTCACAGAAAAATGGTTCAAAAAGTCATAATTACCCAATATGGCACATTTTATAACAACTTTAGACTTTGGTTTGGCATAAATTAATGTCAAGTTTGGTATAAAAATAGTTCATATTTACAGAACAGAGATCCAGGTCTTTATCTAGAACAGTATTTTTCATACTCATTCAATAAATAAAATATATTGAAGAAAGGATAACAGGGTATGGACTGGATTAATATATTTTTTTTCACATAGATCGAATGCTGACATTGATGGTAGCAGTATCAGAGCCAAGCTCGTTTGAAAGTTTGAGGGTGTATGCTCCACCATCTTTTTCTTTTATGCCACTTATGATGAGTGTGGTAGTGTCCTCAGTGGTCTCAATCTGCAGCCTTTCACTCTCTTCACGGGACAGTATTCTCCCTAAATGGGACCACTCAACATTTGGCACGGGGTCTCCAGTAAATGCACAGGCCACAGTCAGAACCTTTCCCGAAGCTATGCTAATATCCTGAGGCATAGCTTCAATCTTTGGTGGTATACCTGTTTCAAAACAATAAGCAGAAAATTAGCTGGAGCTTTGTTAATGTCATATTTTTTTTCTACTGCTACAGCACGCTATGTGATTTCAGCAATCTAAGTCACCACTTGTTTCCTCACCTTTGCGCTGGAAAGAAATGGATCTGAGGGAGGACCCCGCAACTTGTGCATGACTAGACATTTCCATCATGCTGCTTGAACCCATGGCTACCATTGTTTCAGATGTCATTGAGGTCATGCTACTTGCTGACATGCTTTGAAATTTTATTTGAGCCATGCTGGAGCTGATGCTTTTTGTTTCCTGTATTGTTGAAGCCATGTGCAAGGCAGAGCTGCTACTTTGTATGCTTGCAGCATCTGAGCTTTTCTTCAATACTACCATTTTGACAGGTTCTTCAACCAGAGCTGTGAGAGTATAGTAAATAGTGACCTGGTCATTCACCCAGCTTCACAGGCCAAAGGATCAATTCATGCTTCAAACCGTGGTTTTGGGGTAATCCTTATATATAGGTTTCGGTTGCAGTCAGAGGTTTACATAGCATCACCATAAAAATAAATATATGTTTTTTTTTGCTACTTATCGACTTTGTTAAACCAGACTTTTTCTGGGACAGAATGAATGTATGGCATTCATCATTTATAGAAGAAAACCAAATGAATTTGGAGCAAAAGTCACATTTATTAGGGTTTTCTGATATTAAAACAGGGTCAAAAGGATAGAGGATAAAGGATAAAAAACATTAATATTTATATCTTTTTTTAATTCAGTGGTGCTGAAATCCCTGATGTTTTTAATTTCCCCAAGCCCAAGGTCTCTCAAATTCATGTTATTGGTTTCTGTGCAAAGTGGTTTGTTTGAAGGCACTCATTGGAGTGACCAACACATGTACAGTACAATAGGAAGGTCCCAGGAGCTCAGGGCAGATCTGAGAAAGAAGAGTCAGAAAAGTCTCTTGGAGCCATTTTAAAACAACTGCAATTCCAACTCCAAGATCATTTGAAAAAAAAAAAAAAAAAGCTTAATTTCTGGTATGTGCCAACACTATTAATATTACTACTGTTTAGTGGGCCAACACTATGAATAGCTATTCCGTCCCGTATTAGGTGTGCTGTATGAATTTTTGACGTTATGTGTATAATATTGACCATGGGTATCAGATCCAAGGGACCATGGGACCGTGACCACTTCAGAAAGATCTACATAAAATTTGCTCCAAAGTATTGAGGTTTTCTTCTATTAAAGATGTATAATGTACAATCATTCTGCTCCAGAGAAAAAACCCAAATAAAGGAAAACATGATAATGGCAAGTTCTATATCACCATGTTCATGGCATGTTCATGATGACTGTATGTAAACTTCTGATGACAACTCTATGTACCTGTATTTTTCGTGCAAAAGATAACAGTTTACTATAGTACAGACATTGGTACAGATGTTGGCATTAGTAATCTGCTCACTTAAAAGATATAATGGTATGACACAGTAATACTTGAGTACATACAGTTCAGTATTATGATTACAAACGTATCATACTAGCATAAAGAGAGTTGAATAACTTACTTTGACAAATTTCACAAGGAAGTGCAGTGCACAGTGCTATGTGTAATAATGTCACAAGAAGAAGACAACTTACAAAGAACATTGAGAGATGCTGTTGCGGAACACTGTCCAAATTGGTTCTTGGCCTTCACTGTGTATTTGCCACTGTCCTTAACAGTGGTGTTCTGAATCTCCAGTTTGTACACGTTCTTTGAGCGGCTCAGTCTCATATTTGATGCAACAGTTAACTATACAAATTTGAAAAAAAAAAGATTTTGATTTCAGGTTATTCGTTAAACATTCAATTCAACATTTAATACAATAAATTCTAAATAAGAATTATGATGACTCAGGATACTCACTACTTCATTGTCCTTGAGCCATTCGATTTCAGGGGTAGGATGACCCATTATTTCACAGGAGAAGATGACTTCCTGTCCTTCATTAATGTTCTGGGAGCGAGGTTGCACTAGGAAGCTTGGTGCATTGGAAATTTTTTCACTGACTGTTGTGCCAAACTGGCACTTGACCACCCCTACTTCGGTTCTTGCCTCACATGTGACAATTCCTCTGTCACGGGAGCTTACATTTTTAATGGTCAAAGTGTGGTAATTTCCAGAAACACCATACCTATATTGGTCTGAATTGATTAATTCTACTCCATTTAGAATCCATTTAATATCAGAAGCCCCAGGGATATTTGCTTTCAGTGTGACAGACTGACCCTCTGTCATTGTTATTTGTGATTGCATAGCTTTAATTTCGGAAAGGGACTGGACCTCCTCGTGAATGATTTCCTTTTGCACAAGTTCTTCTGTTCGTTCAGCCTTTGTTTCTACAGCCCACCCAGCTGATTCTGAAAGAGCAAATACATTTTTATTAAAACATTAGACATCAGCATCACTAACATCAAAATAGTCATTTCCAGCTATCCAAGGGTTATGTTAAGAGGGCTAATCATACCTGTAACAGTAACAATACATCTTGTAGTAACTGATCCCTCAGTGTTTTCTGCAGTGCATTCATAAACGCCTCTATCAGAAACATCAGCATCATAGATTTCAAGATGTGCAGAATTGTGCTCCTCAAATATTTCATATTTTCCACCTTGTGACACACTCTGAAATGAGAATTCCAGAATAATGTAAATACAAAATAAAAAAAGCTATTTGATATTAAACAATTAATAATTAATTGTTAATACACAATATAATTACCTTCCCATCTTTCTTCCAGGTGATCACCGGTTTAGGCACACCCGTAACTTTTACTGTCAGCTTGATAATTGTATCTGACAAAGCAGAAATATCATTCAGTCCTGCTGAAAAGCTAGGCTTGGTTGTTTTCTCTTTTGAGACCGGGGACTTTGATATAAGTGGTGACTTGACTCTTTGTGGTGATCTAATTGGTTCAGGTGACTTGATTCTTGGTGGAGATTTGATTCCTGTTGGTGACTTCAAACGAGGAGACTCTGGAGACTTCACTCTTGGAGGAGAAGCAACAACCTTCTGCACAGGTGTTGGTTTGCGAACAGTCAGGGTGAATTCTGCTTCTTGTTTACCTTCAGAGTTCTCCACAACCACTGTGTAGTTTCCTTCATCTGAAATTTCAACTTGTGAAATCTCAAATGTAGATTTATATTCTGTTGATGTTACATGATGACGGTGAGATGTTACAATAGCTTGTCCCTTCCTTAACCAAGTTATACTGGGTGCTGGTTCACCATCCACATCACATGTAAATTTGGCTGACTCTCCAACAGAAACAGTGAGTGACTGTGGCTTAGTCAGGATTGTAGCAGAGACTGTAAGTTTCTTTGTCTCAACTTTAGTTTCTTCCACTGTTACAATTTTTGTGGTATCAAGCTTGATCTCAGATGATGCATACTCTTCATGAACAATGGTTTTAGTTTCTTCTGCTTTGATATCTGATGTTTTGATCTCAGTTACTGCTTTTAAAACCTGTGTTTCAGTGGTGGATGATGCTTTTGATGATGACACATGATAAACATCTGTTCTTATCATTTCAGGTATAAAAGGAGTTGGAGGCTCTTCATCTTTACGCTGTGAACTGTATGCAGAAAATCCACCTCCAGAAACATCTAGTGTGGCATAGTCTGAGGCTTCTCCCTTTGTATTAGTGCAGGTGACACGGTATGTGCCGCTGTCTTCTTCTTGGCAGTCAATGACTTGTAGAGAAAGAACCCCACTCATATTATACATGCGATACTTGTTGCTTTCTTGAATGGGCTGGCCATTATGGTACCACTGAATTTGTGCCTCTGGCTTAGATTGAACATTTAATGTGAATTTTGTATTTTGGCCAACTGCTACACGATGAGAGCGCATTCTTACAGTCACCCTTGGTGAATGGTCAAGACTAAATGGCTGCTGGGAAACTGTTTCAAACTTTGTTTCAGTTTTCAGAGCTTTCTTCATTGCTTCATAACGTTGCATGTAGTCGACCTTTACAGACAGATCCTGTGTAGACAGTGCTGTCTCGCGTGATACAACTGTGAGTGGATGTTTCTTTTTTGGGCTTGGTGTTCTGGTGCTTTCTTTTTTGACCTCATCCACTGTAGGCATTTCAGCCTTGGGGTGTGTCCACTTACTATAACCAGGCGAAAATGACTTCACTGGTACATCATATGTGTCAAATGTGTCTCCCTCAATCACTGCAGGAACTGAAATTTTAGTTTTCTCTTTTCTTGTGATTCTTGTTTTTTCCTCAAATTCCATGTGTTTTAGCTGACTTTTGTAAGAAGTTATCCTTGTAGTGGTAGTGACAGGTCTAAGGAGCTCATGGTCCTCCTTTTCTTCATACATCCTTTGCTTCTGCTTAGGTGGTCTATATGTTACTTTATCATGTCTCTGACGTAGATCAATGTAACTCGGGCCAGCCTCGTACTTTGAGGGGATGTGATAGGTGTCATATGTGGGAACTGCCTCTCCTTCTTCCTCTTCATCATATGCAGTCCTCTTTGGCGATGACGGACGCAAAGCAGAGAGTTCGAAGCGCACAGGACTTAGACTAGGTGGAGAAGCAGAGTAGCCTAACCTAAGTTCTTCTTCAAGTTTAAGTCTTTCCTCCTCAGTACTCTTCATTGACAGATATTCATTAATAGGAAGAAGCAGTTCCTCATCAGAAAGATCACCAAGTGAGCGCCTTCTTATTCTGTAGTAAGCTTCCATTTCTGGAGAGGGTGTTCGTTGTCTTGCTGGCCTCACAGTTTCTAAGTCATCTTGTGTAACAGATGGTATGCGCCATTTGGGCTTGTAATGGTCTTTAATCCTTGGCATGGGCACTTCGTAAAATTGTTCCCACCTAGACAGTCGAATACGCTTAAGTCTTTTCTGAGGAATCTTTTCCATTGGCTCAGGGAATTCATATTGATCTCGTAATTTCTTATACCACTTCATGTCAGATAATGGTTTAAAGTGCTTGATCTCCATGTCTTCCTCAAGAGCAGTTGGACCATAAGAACGAGGTGCAGGAACATCATATGGCATTCTTAATCTTTTTTCCTCAGCCCGTTTTCTTCTTTCTTCTTTTTCTTTTGCTTCCTCAGCTTCAGTCTTTACTCTTTTGGTGGTTATTGCTGGCTTGAACATAGTTGCAGCTTCTCTCAAAGCTTGTTGTGCTACAGAAGTAAGTGCCATGACATCGCAACCAGACAGAATCTGTGTTAATCGTACTTTCTTGTCAATCTGCTGTTGTTCTAAAGATTGCTTTTTCCTCTTATCTGCCTCACTCTCAAATTCCTTCTTGACATGTATCACACGTTCAACCCTAAGTGTTGCTTGGCAACTAGCAGAACCAGCAGAATTAGTGGCAGTTACTCTATATGTACCAGAATCTTCTGGAAGAGTGTCCCTTATGTGCAGGACAAAGTAGTCCAAACCCTCATGAACGACTTCAATCTGTGGACCAAACGCTAAAGGTGTGCCATCTTTTTCCCATTTCAGTGATGGTGTCCCTGACACTCTTATCTCAAAGCGCACACTCTGGCCCTCTCTGCACTCTAAGTTTGCCAGTAGGCGCTTGAACATGGGTCTCAGTGTATTATCAGCAGGTGCAGGACGAGGAACCACTGTGAGACGAGCCTTACAACTATCATCGCCATACCTATTGCGTGCCACCACAGAATATTCAGCATCATCATCAGAGTCAAGGTTGTGAATAATTAACTGATACAGACCTTTGTCACTTATAAAGGTATATTTCTTGTCATCATCCCCTGGGGTAATCTTCTGGCCAGATTTCAGCCATGTAACACGTGGCTCAGGGTGTACTGTGATTGTGACACCAAAGCGAACAGTTTCACCAAGGTAGGCAGTGCGATTGCAAAGTGGGAGGGTGAATTCTGGAGGTCTTTGAAGTAGACGGGCTGTGTCTATTCTGCGTTTGACTTTCCTTACCACGCGTGAGGTAAAGAAGCTACGGTATTCTCGGACACCTTTAACAAAGAGCTCAGCATATGCACTGTCTTCACCGTATTCATTGACAACTTTGCATCGGTATGTTCCATCATCTGATCTTTTAATACCCTTGATAGTTATTGTAGCAAGCCCTTCTTCATAGGTTATTTCACATTTGGCACTTTCCTCTAGTTGTCGAACTCCACAGTACCATGTAACCTCAGTGCTGCTATCATAATTGTCAACGTTGCAAATAAACTTGACGTCGTCACCTTCGTCAGCAACACTGTGTTTAATTAGCCCAGCAACTGGACCATGTTCAAATGGAGCGATCTTTGCTTTGGCAACTGTTACACCTCTCTGACTTCTGATACCACCACCACTAGCAATACGAGCAGATGAGACAACAGTGTTCCATTCTTTTCTTAGCATAGCTTGGTAATATCTTTTGTGTCTTGTGACCTTGATTGATCTACTACTGAGCTCCTCTGTGTTCATTGTTAGCCATGGATGATTTAAAGCTTCAGCAGCTGTCATGCGGTGTTTACGGTCTTTAGTGAGAAGGCGATCAATAAAGTCTAATGCCTCAACACTTGCCAATTTAAAGGACTCATCTTCAAAACTGTACTCTGCATTGGAGATGTTGTCAATCATTTGTTGATTAGTTTCAGCAATGAAAGGATTGAGTCCACTGAGAAGAACATATACTAGAACACCAACAGACCACATGTCTGTGACAGTGCTGACCAACTCATTTTGATGAATTTCAGGCGCTGAATATTCAGCTGCTGTGTACTGAATTTTGATTTGTTCTCCAGGAGTGAGGTGTCTAGCTTGTCCCAGTTCAATGATCTTGATGGTAGTTCCTCTTCTTGTGGTGTAAATTATATTCTCAGGCCTGATATCAAAATGGCCATAACTTTTGCTGTGTAGAAACTCAAGAGCTTCACATACCTGCCTGATGTAATTAACAATTACACGTTCATTGAGCTCAAAGTTAGCTGTGCTAATGCGCTCAAATATGTCAACACCAGATATAAATTCATATATCATAACTAGTTCTTCTGGACTGTCGAATGATTCGTGAAGTTGCAGGAAGCTTTTATGGCGTGCCACATTTAGAGTTGCAATTTCTTTCTTTATTATTGCTTGATCTGCTCCTTTTACTTTGACAAATTTGGCAAAGAATGTCTTCTCAGAACTTATCTCAACACAGCGATGAACAATGCCAAATTGGCCACGGCCAAGCTCTTCAGCAATCATATATCTGTTGTGTACATTCTTAACCTCTGAATGAGCAGCTTTACCCTTAAATACAGCTCTCTCCTCATCAACTTCCTCATCATAGTTAAGAACTCTTGATTTATCTTCCTTTGTCACAACAGGTCCACTTGGTTCAGATGGTGCACTCTGGCCAAATTTGTTTTCTGCTATTATACGGAATTGGTAGCTTGTTTTTCCAAACAAGTTGGTGACAGTATAACGAGTGTCCCGTGACTGGGCAACACGGATCCATCTCTCCGCTGTAGTGGCACATTTCTCAATGATGTAGTTTCTAACCCGACTTCCTCCATCATTAGCGGGTGCCACCCAATTAAGGGTAACGGAATCTCTGGACACATCACTGGCTTTGATGCTACGAGGTGGATCAGGCACATCTGCAACATCGAGTTCAACTGTTTGTTGGTCAATGCCAAATCTGTTCTTTGCACAGACAACGTAGAAACCAGCATCCTTCTGATCTACTCCATTCACGAACACAAGAGATGTGAATGATCTTGTGACAATGACTTGATATTGCCCATTGTTGTCAATAAGATCTTGTCCCTTCTGCCATGTGATAACTGGATCTGGTTTACCACTGAATGGAATCTTGATGTTCACCACTTCACCACGAAGAGCACAGATGGCCTCTTTATCTTGTAAATTTTTAGGTAAATGAATCCTCGCTGGTACTGAAAGAAAAAAAAAACATTATGTATTTACAACAAATTCTTAACACAAAAAAAAAAATGGATAACATAATTCAGAATCAACTGCTTTTGTAAACTTACTTTCAACATCAAGGGAAACAGTTGCAGAAATTGAGCCTCCCTGGTTTGTTGCTCTAATCTGATAAACAGTGGAATCTTCCTCATCAGCATTAGCAATGACAAGTTGATGATAACCTCCCTTGAATTCCTGGATCTTTATTTTGGTTCCATCTGCCTGAATTTCTTTGCCACGCTTGAACCATTTAATCACAGGTTTGGGTTGTCCAGCTATCTTGCAGACAAATATTGCATTGCTCTTGTATTTCACACTCATATTTCTGAGGTCCTCTTTAAAGGCAGGAGCTTGTACATCAACATCAGTTTTTGGAACAACAGAGTCTGACTCTTCACTGTATTCACTCTCTCCACCAATATTTTCACATTTAACACGGAAAACGTACTCCAGGCCTTCTGTAAGCCCTTTTACTGAATAAACAGTTTGATGAATCTCATCAGTGGTTATAGCAACCCATTCACCTTTCTTTTTGTCTTTCTTTTCAAGAGTGTAGTTTTTGATCTTGGAGCCACCATCACTAAGAGGTGGTTTCCAAGAAACAACACAGGAGGTCTTGGTCACTCCAGATATAACAGGTTTAAGTGGTGCACCTGGCTTATCTGTAAAACATTTGAGATGTACAAGGCAATTACCCAACATGTTTCTCCATATTCAATATACTTTACATTTTTAATTTCCTTAGCTTACCTAATTGACTCTTGATAAGAATAGCAGATGGAGTCTCCAGTGGTTCACTGATACCATAACGGTTTTGTGCTGAAATGCGGAAGAAGTAACCTTCATTTTCCACAAGATTGGGAATGCGGCATGAGGTGCCTGTAATGGATGACGAGACAAGTTTCCACTCGGCACTTTCTTTGTCTTCACGCTTTTCCACAATATAGTTTGTTATTATTGATCCACCATCATCTTTTGAAGCTTTCCAACTAATTATTACAGAATTCTTTAATAAAGCCTCAAGAATAATAGGCCCTTCTGGTTTATCAGGTTTGTCTGAAAGAAAAAAGAAATATGATTAGCAGTTTTTAAAATACACAAATTACATAAAATCACTATACGAATATATTAAGTATATTATTCTTTTTTTAAATCATTACCTAGGATTTCAAGTTGAGTTACAGTATCTGCAGAGCCAAAGTGATTGTTGATCCTGATCCTGTACTTTCCACCATTCACCCTACGTTGGACATTCTTCAAAATTAAATGAGTGTAATGCTCTGTGTTCTCAATGCTGACATTCTCAGAGGTCTCCACAGGTTTGGCCCCATGAAGCCACATAATTTTGGGTTCTGGGCGGCCTATATACACAGCATGAATACGTACAGTCGTACCACATCCGGCAAATATTTTGTCTTTTAATTGCACAGGGAATTGAGGTGCTGCCTCCAGAACCAAGGTTCCACTGGTCTCACATTCCCCTGCTTCATTTACAGCCTTGCATGTGTACAAGCCTTCATCCTCTTGCTGGTCGGTTGAAATGGTTAATGTATGGTTACGGCCATCAGAGGTTGCAGCATATTTGCGTCCCTCTTTGATTTCCTTACCACCTTTGTACCATTTAATTTCTGGAATAGGTCTTCCAATAATTTGACATTTTAGAGTTGCAGTCTGTCCAAGTTTAGCAGTAACTTCATCCATCTCTTTTCTGAGGGCTGGTTTATCTGCAACTGTTCCAAAAGAAACATATTTTGTTTGTTAAAAAGTAAATAATCACCCTTGTTAAATTAAAAACAAATAAACAAACAAAAAAACCTACCGCCAAGTTTGGTTTTAATTCCTGCGGCAGTCCTACGAGGCCTGCTGATTCCAGTTTCATTTTCAGCAAACACTCTAAATTCATACTCAGTGGCCTCTTGCAAATCACCCTGAGTAAACTGTTTTTCCTTTAATAGCTCCCTGTTACATTTTTTCCAAGTGCTCTCCCCTGATTTTCTACACTCAACCCAATAACCAAGGACTGGCTTTCCACCATCACATTGAGGAGCTTCCCATCGAATTGTTATGTAATCTTTTGTTACAGCTGAAGTGTCTATCTCCCCTGGTTGACTTGGTTTGTCTGAAGGAGAAAGATAACAGTAACAGTTGTAAAAAATGATTTTTTAAATTATGTTAAACTCACATGTAGATATGTTAATGAAAAAAAAAAACATACCAAATGGATCTTTGCATATGACAGAATCTGATGCAGGTCCAGGTTCACTCTCTCCAATATCATTTACAGCAATCACACGGAACTGATATTCTGCTTCAGTAGTGAGTCCGCTAAGTGTGTACATGGTGGAAGTAACCCTTGTTTCATGGCGAACCCATTTGTCTGATGACACCTCTTTATACTCAATAAAGTACCCAATGATCTTTGATCCACCATCATCTTTAGGTTTGATCCAAGCCAAATCAGCAGAGGACTTAGTAACATCCATGATCTCTGGCGGTGTACTTGAAGCTTCTGGCACGCCTGTTTAACCATACATAAGACATTTGTAATTTTTTTGTTAATTAAAACTAATAAGTGCATTGCATAATGAGAATTTAAAAAGTACTTACAAATTGGAGTCTTTGGTACAACAGGTTGTTCAGATTTAAGGGAGTTGCTGATGCCAAACTTATTCTCTGCTGTCACTTTAAAGTGGTACTCAACATTTTCATGCAGTCCTTTCACCACCACGGATGTGTCAACCACTCTAGAGTCCACAGTATACCAGGCTGCCTTTGTAACCTCACGTCGCTCAACAATATAACCAAGGATTTCTGTGCCACCATCATCTTTTGGTGGCTTCCAGCTCACTCTGACAGAATGAGCTTGGATATCCTCAAATCCAAGGGGACCTTCAGGAGCTGCTGGGCGGCCAATAACCTTGACTTTGATTTGTACTGTCTTTTTGCCACATTTGTTTTCAAGGTGAAGACTATATACACCAGAGTCAGACCGTTTAGCGTCCTTGATAACAAGCTCAGTAATATCCTCACTGGAGGCAATCATTGCACCAGTGGAAACCTCAGATCCATCCTTTGTCCATTTGCAAACAGGTGTTGGCTTGCCTTTGATTGGAACTGAAAGTTTAATAACTGCTCCATTTCGGACAAACAATATATCTTTGTACTTAGCTTCAAGATCATGACTTGGAGGTTCTGAAAAAAAGCAAATTAATTTTTTTATTATGATTAAGCCCATAGCAAACTGTAATATTCATGGTTATAAAGACTAAATTATACCATACCAAGCATCTCTGTCACACTGACTGCTCTTGGTACTTCAGCAGGTTCGCCTGGTCCACCAGCATTGCAGGCCATGACTCTGAATTTGAACTCCTCACCTTGAGGCATTTTTGTCAGGGTGTATTCACAAATCATTGTAGGTGTGGTATTGCACTTAATCCAGGCTACAGAACCAACCTTCTGCATCTCAATTAGATAACCAGTTACTTTAGAGCCACCCTCCTCATCAGGTGGATGCCAGGCCAAGGACACAGATGTCTTTGTAGTTTCTGTGACTCTTGGGTTCTGAGGTGGCCCAGGTGGATCTGAAAAGATTGTTCATTGTTATAAATCTGGTTTAACAACAAATTATTTCACCACATAAAGATTTTAAAAAATACACTCACCAACTGGATCAGTTGCCACAGCTGGTTTCGAGAGAAGACTGGGTTTGCCAACACCTCTAGCATTAATGGCTGTGACTCTGTGCTCATATTCCAGGCCCTCAATAAGACCAGTAGATCTATATCTTGTCATTGTCACAGGGTTCTTGTTAGCACGGACCCATCTGTCAGCTCTGACCTCCTTGCGTTCAATGATGTAGCCTGTTATCTCCAGACCGCCATCCTCATCGGGTGGTTCCCATGCTATGGTCATGCCATCCCGAGAAATATCAAATACTACTGGCCGGCCAGGAGGTCCAGAAATGGCTGGTACCAGAGAAATATTTGTATTAGTTTGATTGTGCATACAGTATTGGATAGATATATACATTTATTTTCTAATACAAACTGTGCTGATATTCTTACATTTAGAACTCCTGCATTCCACAACTTCTGACTGCAAGAACTCTCCAGCACCATAGCGATTGACTGCTGAAACACGGAAGACATATTCGTCTCCCTCTGTCAACCTGTTGAATTTAAAGGTTGGCCTGCTGACTGATGCAGAAACAGGTACCCATCCTGGGCGATGAGCATCACGTTGTTCAACAACATAATTAGTTACAGGAGCACCTCCATCTCTCTCTGGTGGGTCCCAGCTTATTGTAATTGAGGTGGCATCTACCTCATCGAAACGAATAGGTCCTTTAGGCTGATCAGGTTTGTCTTAAAAAAATAAATAAATAAAACAATGAATATCATGTCAAAAGGCTGGAAGATTGATAGGCACTATTATACAGCTGACTTACCAAGAATGATGACTTTAATCTTCTCTGTAGTAATTCCTGTAATATTTTTTAGTTCAAGCGTGTATTCTCCAGTATCATCAATTGTGGTGTCAAGAACCGTTAACTTGGAGAATTTAGCTGTCGACACAATCTTGACGCGTTCCTTTATCTTCATCTTATTGTCATTAAAGTACCAGGAGCAAACTGGTGGTGGCCTTCCAATTATTGGCAAATCAAGTTCAAGGGGTTTCCCTGCCAGAACACTGATCATCCTTTGTGGAAGGCTTGATAGATCAACCTTTGGCAGAACTAAGAACAGAGAAAAATGTGTGAGTCTTTGCACTCTTTTAAAACCAATGTGTTTATTTATTTATTTATTATTATTATTATTATTATTATTATTATTATTTTTTTTTTACATTATTATTATTTTTTTTAATTCTTAAATTATTAACAGTGCATACCTCTTTGTTCTTGTACTGTTACAGGGGTAACAGTTTCTTTGGGTTCACCAACACCTCTGCTGTTGAGAGCACGTACCCTGAACAGGTACTGCTCATTTTCATTAAGTTTTTCCATAGTGTATTCGAAGTCTGTTAATTTTAAAGAAGCAACCTTCATCCATTTGTCTGTACCAGCCTTGCAAGCTTCAACAATGTAGCCAATGATTCTGCTGCCTCCATCATATTGAGGTTTCTCCCATCCAAGAGTAACAGATGACTTTGTGATATCTACAATGTCAAGTTTAGCTGGAGGCAGTGGCACTTCACAGACTAACACAGCATCTGGTGTCTCACTAGGTTCACCTATGCCATAGATGTTTTCTGGTAACACTCTGAAGTAATAGAGCATTCCCTCTAACAGTCCTGTAATTTTATATGATGTCTTGCTGCATTTAGAAGTGACTGTTTTGTAGGCTCTCGTTGATGTTTCTCTTCTTTCAATAATGTAATTGTTAACAGGTGCTCCACCATCAACCTCAGGGGCATCCCATGTAATGTGAGCAGAGTCTGTTGTGAGTTCCTTCATTTTAATGGGGCCCGGTGGACCAGGCGTATCTAAAATGAAAAAAGCATAGAAAAAAATAAGCAGGGTATATCTATGTATCTGTTTTGATCTAGCTGTACATCCATCCATTCATCAATCCAGACAAGTTATAAATTAAACTAAAATCTGACACTTGTATTATAGTCTTACTCTCTTTAAGAGGAGGATCATGCAGATCAGTACAAGGTATTCTACCGTGATGATAACGCCCTGTTCACAGAGTTTATTAAAATGGTTATAAATGATCACCTTTACAGTCAGGTAAATTAATTAAATACCTATGACAAATTTGAAATGTATAAAAATATGTATATGAAAAGTTCTCTGCCCCACCAACACCACCATAAAAACACAAATTAAGACAATATATTTTTAATGAATCATACAAATGTCCACACACACACACACACACACACACACACA
>JAOTRS010000047.1:2789098-2817974 GCA_028565755.1 Dinotopterus cunningtoni
AAAACACAAATTAAGACAATATATTTTTAATGAATCATACAAATGTCCACACACACACACACACACACACACACACAAAGTCTGCACTTTCCATACCATAGATCTTTACAAGAATGCTTGCTTCCTTCTTGCCAGCGGAATTAGAGGCTTCAATGGTATATTTTCCAGCATCGTAGCGGTGCACCTTGTCAATGATAAGAGTTGTGGCAGTATCTGTCACTTCAATGAATCCACGGTTTTGGAGATTCACATCAGGCTTGCTCCAAGTGATAGCTGGAACCGGTCTTCCAGTAACAGTTACATGAAGACGCATTGAGCTTCCGGCTCTCAGGCATATTGTTTTCTTTAGTTCATCAGGAAGCTCAAGATCAGGTATTTCTAATAAAAACAAAAAAAGTTTTTGTAATTCTAACAAATCTCACATTTTTCACAGGTAAATTACTAGCTAAATAAGAATGTTTAACTATTAATTCTTACCAATTCTTTCAATGGGCTCTACTTCAGTACATGGGTCGCTAAAGTCACCTGCTCCATGGACATTGACTGCAGCTACTTTGAAGCGGTACTTTTTGCCAGTTGTCAAACAAGTCACAGTATGTTCTGTAACTCTAAGATTCTTTTCATGGGTCTTGATCCATTCCTCTGTGCCTACTTCTTGCATTTCAAGAATGTATCCAATAACATCGGCACCTCCATCTTGTACTGGTCTTGTCCAGGCCAGACTTATGCTATCCTTGTGAGTGTCTGTGACACGTGGAATGGAAGGAGCATCTGGTTTTTCTGTAGACAAAAATTTATGTTATATTACGCATTTATTTACTATGTTCATTTTGGTACTAAAATGCAGACTGTGATTAATGTACCTGTTGGTATTCTGCACACTGCATACATGGACATTTCACTAGGTTCACTATCTCCAGCAGCATTAATAGCTGAAACACGGAACTGATAGATGTTGCCCTCTAGTAGACCAGTAACCTTAAAGGTTGTGTCCTTGAGTATGGAGTCTTTATTAACCTTAATCCACCGAATGCTCTTTCTCTCTTTCCTCTCAATTAGGTAATTTATGATTTCACTGCCACCATCATTTTCAGGTTTCAGCCATTCAATTGTTGCAAAGTCTTTTCCGACTGCAATAATATCTGGTGCTCCGGGGGGTGATGGAACAGCTGCAGGTAAACAGAAGAATAAATATACTTTATTCCTTCTTTTAAATTTAAATTTGAAGCAAGATACAGTAGGTCAAACCTTTGACTTACTGAATGAGTTTCTGGCAAAGATGGGTGAAGACTGAAGTGCCACACCAGCTCCATACTTGTTTACACCTCTGACACGGAAAATATATTCATGATTCTTGAAAAGTCTTTTAATGTCACATACAAGGGCCTTGCATTCAGCATCCACGATGACCCAGTTAAGTCGGTTAGTGTCCCTTCTTTCCACAATGTAGTGTGTAATGGAATCACCACCATCCTCTAGTGGCTTTTTCCAGGACACTGTGCATTTCTCCTCTGTTACATTGCTTACTTTTACCTCCTGACATGGGCCCGGAGTATCTTAAAAAAACAAAAACAGCAAAGATAAAATAACATATTACAAGATATCTACAAAACATTTAAAATAACTTTTAAATACGATTATTCCTTTTAAATATGCAGAATTTTACTTACCAAGCACCTTTACATTGACTTCAGCTGTTTTGGTTCCACTGGCATTCTTGACTGTGAGAACATACTTTCCAGTGTCATCTCTGTCACAGAACTTAATAATTGCCAGAGCACGGGTGCTAGAATACTGTAAAGAATATTTCTCACAAATTTCTAGCTCCTTCTTTCCCTTGGCCCACCAGACTTTTGGATCAGGCTTGCCTCCGACAGAAGCATCAAGAACCAGGTCTGATCCTGCTCTGACAGTAACTGTGTCCACAAGAAGTTTGCTATCCAGTTCTGCTTTTGGAGGTGCTATAAAAAGAAGTAATGTTTTAGGTTTTGGATTATAGTTATCGCACTAAAACAGTTGCAAATTAAAATGAAGTCTTACTGTATTCAGCTTTGCAAGTCACCGCTCCTGTTGAAACTGATGCCATGCTGAATACTCCATTGGCATTCTTTGCAATCACGCGGAACTCATATTCTTCCCCTTCTTCCAGTGCCGTAATGGTAAAGTTGGTGTCCGTAACATTAGTGTAATTACACTTGAGCCATTTACCCTCTCCTGAGACGGTATATGGCTTACGCTCAACAATGTAACCTACAATTGGGCTTCCACCATCATTCAGAGGCACGGACCATTTAATTGACACTGTTGATCTTGACACATCAGTTACTTCTGGTTTGCCTGGGGGATCTTGAGGAGTAAATATATTAAATTAAATGTTTGAACATTTGTGTATGTGTGTTTCTGAACAAAAATAGCTTTTTGATTATTTTTGTTAGACTTACCAACTGGATTTTGAGCCACAGCTCTCTTTGAAGCTTCACTTGCTTTGCTGAGACCAGCACTATTCATAGCATACACTCTAAACTGGTATTCAAGACCTTCAATGAGGCTGTCCACCTTGTAGTAGCACTCAAAACAGGGGATGGTGTTTTCTCTGACCCAGAGAATAGTGTTGCGTTCCTTTTTCTCAATCCAGTACCCATTGACCTTACTACCACCATCATGGTATGGTTCCTCCCAACGAATGCTCATGCTGTTAGCACTAACAGAAATGACTTCTGGTCTAGTTGGAGGTCCTGGTGGAACTGTGGTTAAAAATAGTAAAATAATAAAATTATTATTTAGGAACAACATAAAATGTAATAACAAATATGTCCTATGTCCAAGTTTTATTTAATTGCTTACCAAATGGATGCTCTGCAACAATGGTTTCAGACTCAGTTGGTTTGCTTACACCAAATCTGTTTTCAGCAGAGACACGGAATGTGTACTGCATATACTTTGTTAGATGTGAAACATGCAATGATCTTCGTTTTACACTAGAATTGATAAGCTGCCAGGCAGTTGAGCCAGACTCGCGCTTCTCAACAATATAGTTTGTTATTTCAGTTCCACCATCATCCTCAGGTTCATTCCATGACAATTCACAGGAATCAGCTGTAATTGAAGAAATCTTAATCGGCCCCTCTGGAGGACTGGGTCTGCCAATGACAATGACAGTGATGATGAAAGTCTTAGCTCCAGCCACATTCTCAAGGGCAAGGAAGTACCTTCCTCCATCACCTCGCATACTTTCTTTAACTGTCAGAGTAGTTCTATTTTTGGTGGTTTTGATTGAGACCCTGTCAGTTTCCTTTAGTCTCATCTCTTCAAGCTTCCAAATAACATTTGGTGCTGGTCTGCCACTAATTGGAACATCAATTTCAAATGAACTACCACACTTGCAGGTGATAAGCTGGTTGGTAATGCCACTGAGATCTGCAGTTGGCTCAATACGAGGCTCTTTAACAACAATAGAAGAGAGAGCCTCTCTAGGTACACTGTGTCCTGCATCATTCTTAGCTTTGACACGGAATTCATACTCTTTACCTTCAGTTAAGCCTTCAACAACAATACTTAAGTTTTTGGTAGAGCCTCCAACAACCCATTTATCCATTCCCTTTTCTTTAACCTCCACACAATAAGCTGTGATACGGCTGCCACCATCATGTTCAGGCTTCAGCCAGGCAAGAGTAACTGTTGTATCAGTGGTATCAGTAATGTCCAGTCTCTTGGGTGGAGCTGGTTCAGCAGTGGCAACAATTGGATCAGGCATTTCATAAGCTTCACCAAGGCCATACTGATTTTCTGCCATTATCTTAAAGAAGTAGGGTACTCCTTCCAGCAGTTCAGAAATTCTCAAATTTGTTTGTGTGCACTTAGGTGCTGCTTCTGTCCATGTTCGCCGACTAGCCTCACGTTTCTCCACAACATAGTGATGAACACGTGCACCACCATCATTGGCTGGGGGCTCCCACATAAGTGTAAGGGCACCTCTTGTTACATCTTTAAACATGAGAGGACCTGGTGCTCCAGGTGTGTCCAGCACTTTAACTGTAAAAGTGATGGATTTGCTACCACTACTGTTCTCAAGAGTAAGAGTGTATTTTCCACTGTCATTTCGTGAGCAGTTTCCCAGTGTCAAGTAAGTGAAGGTCTCTGTGGTAGTTACATCAGCCATTACCCCAAGTTCACCTTCCACTTTTATCCATGAGGCTGTAGGTGCTGGTTTTCCTTTGAAAGCTACCCGGAGGCATACACTGCCACCACTTTTCACAATGTGTGTTTGTTGGAAACTTGCATCAATATAAATCTCTGGGGCAGACAGTCTATCTACTGCTTGCACTGGCTCAGCAATCTCTTTAGGTTCACCCTTTCCAACTGCATTGACTGCTTTAATTCGGAATTTGTACTCTGCACCTGTTTCCAAACCAGTGGCAGTGTACTTTGTGACAGTGCAAAGATCTTCATTGACTCTACACCATTCTGTTTCAACTGCCTTGCACACCTCGATGATGTATCCCTGGACCTCCATGCCACCATCATAACCAGGTCTTGTCCATTCCAGACTGACTGATGAATTAGTGGTATCAGTAACATTTATGATTGAAGGACCATCTGGTACTTCAGTTGGCTCTGCACATTTAATAGGCATTGAAATATTACTTGGTGTTCCAACTCCAGCATCATTAACAGCATAAACACGGAATTCATATTCCACATTCTCAGTAAGATGAGTTACTCTGTGGGCAGCCTCAGTAATTGGTTTCCTAGTCAAAATCTTCACCCAGCGCCCAGTCTTCTTCTCGCGTCTTTCAATGATGTAATATTTAATTGCATTTCCTCCATCATTTGTTGGTGCAGTCCAGCTGATTGTAATGCTTTCTCCATCGACCGTAGTGGCATCTGGAGTACCAGGAGAGTCTGGAATAGCTGCACAAGAGAAAAACAATACAATATTATTAGTATTTAACAACTGGCAGTATGATGTATGATAAATTATGCGGATAAACTTACTATATTGCATTTGGGCAATGACAGGAACAGACTCCAGTGGTCTGCTGGCCCCAAACTTGTTTACAGCAGACACACGGAACTGGTACTCATTGGTCTTGATTAATCTGGCAGCATTGTAAGTACACTCCTCACAATGATCTGTAACTAATGTCCAGGAAATTTTGGAGGTATCTCGTTTTTCAATGACGTAATGAGTGACCTCAGAGCACCCATCATTTTCTGGTGGATTCCATGAAAAGGTGACTTTGCCTTCGGAGATGTTTGTAAAGACAATTGGTCCAACAGGCTCTCCAGGTGTATCTAAAAGTACCACAATAATTAGATGCAATAATAATAAACTTACACGACTGTGAAAACTGTGCTAGTACAAGTAAAATACATACCAAAAACTTCAACTTTAATTTGCTCTTTCTTGGTTCCACTGTGGTTCTTGGCTTCTATAGTATAGACCCCACGGTGAGAGCGGTCAGCATCTCTTATAAAGAGGGTGCTCATACCGGCAGTTGTTGTGATATCTACCATCTTTTTAGTTAGTTCAATATCATTTCTAAACCATGTGACCTTGGGTGTTGGTCTGCCAGTAATTGTGACTTTAAGCTTGATGTTTTCCCCTGCTTTGATGGCAACCCCTTCAAAGTACTCCTGTCCAAATTCAATATTTGGAGCAGCTGTAAATTGGAGAAAAAAATAACAAGCCGTAATTGTAATGCAAGGGCTGTTAAAGGTAAAAAATTAATTATATGCATTATATGAACTTACAGCTTTCATCTCTTGTGAGAACATAGCCAGAAGATTGAGAAGGTGGACTGATGGTGCCAATGGCATTCCGTGCTATAACTCTAAATTCATATCGTTCACCACAAGCTAGACCAGTTACTATAAACTCTGTTTCAGTTACATCTGTGAAGTTTGTCTTTAACCAGCGGCCCTGGTCCTGACGTTTCTCAATGTTATAGGCGACAATTTTGCTTCCACCATCTCTTTTGGGTGCATCCCATTTCAGTTTCACAGATTCACTTGTTACATCAACATAGTCAGGAGTTCCAGGAGGATCTATGAGACATATTATATAGTTTCATTTGATTTCAGGAAAATCAATGATTTTTACACTTATTTTTTTAGATTTAAAAATAAATGTAGTAAATAAACTTACCAACAGGAGAAACAGCCATTGTTGGTTTACTCTCATCACTCATACGACTGTGTCCAGCATCATTTTGAGCATAGACCCTGAACTGGTATTGCAGGCCTTCGATAAGGCCAATAATTCTGTATTCCTTTGCGGTCACCAAGATTGGGTTGACCTTTTGCCACATGATACTGTTTGTCTCTTTCTTTTCAACATGGTAACCAAGTATTGGGCAGCCACCATCAAAGATAGGTGCTTCCCACTGAATAGTCATTCCATCATTAGTGACATTATAGACAAATGGCATCCCTGGTGCACCTGGAGGTCTAAACTCATGTTTAGCAATGACATTTTGTGAAAACAGAGGTTCACTCACACCGTACCTGTTCACTGCACATACTCTGAATTGATACTGAGTTCCTTTAATTAAATTTGGGACATTTAAAGTAGTTCCGATAACACTTGAACATGCCATTTTCCAATCTGCCTGAGATGTGTCACGTTTTTCAACAGTATAGCAGGTGATTTCTCCACCGCCATCATCATTTGGTTCATCCCAAGATATCATTATACTTTCTGCTCTGACTTCATCCAAACGGATTGGTCCAATGGGTCTGGATGGTGTTCCAAGGGTAATGACATGTATATGGAATGATTTCCTGCAGAAGGTGTTGTCCAGTGTAAGTGTATATTTACCACCGTTCTCTTTTTCAACATTTTTTATCATAAGTGTTGCTTTGTTTTCTGTCTTCTTGAAGCGAATCTTGTCACCCTCTTTCAGTGGCAAATTGTCCTTTAGCCAAGTAATTAATGGCCTTGGCTTCCCTCTGTATGGAAGCTCAATATGTACGTTGTGGCCAATGCGAACCTTGACCTGTCCATCAGGATACTCCTCAAGGTTTGCCTCTGGTGGAATAATATAATCTTTTACTTTAATTGGACCGATCTCTGTAAAGTCACTGTTGCCCTTCTCGTTCTTTGAACAGACTCTGAAGAACATGTCTGTGAGTTCCTTAAGTTTTGTGACCTCATGCTCACAGTGCTTGTTTGTTCCAGCAGGAGCCCATTCTTCTTGACCTTGAAGTTTCTTTTCTATTATGTAGTCAGTAATAATGCTACCACCGTCATAATCTGGTTTGTTCCACTGTAATGTCACTGATGTTTTCGAAGAATCTTTCATAGCAATATCTTTGACAGGACCAGGTTTCTCAGTGGCACTAGCTGGTTCTGCTGTCTCACACGGCTCACCAACACCATTCTCATTTTCTGCTGATACACGGAAAAAGTATGATATCTTCTCAGAGAGCTCGTCAATTTCATATGTTGTTTCCATGCATTTGTTGGTTACGGCAGCATATGTGCGCTTTGACGAATCTCTTTTCTCAACTATATAGTTAGTAATTTCAGCACCGCCATCAAGAAGAGGAGGCTCCCAGCATAAGATCACCTTGCCACGAGTGACATCTTTGAGTACTAGATTTCTACAGGCAGAAGGAGTGTCTTGTACTTTTACAGTAATTGTCAATGATTTTGGTTGTCCTACTCCATTTGATATCTCAATAGTGTATTTGCCACTTTCATTGCATGTTACATGTGGAAGTACAAGGCAAGATGAAGTATCTGTGTTGTGTATATCATATTTCGGGTTATTATCAATGTTTTGGTTTTCTTTCTTCCAAGAAACACTAGGAGCAGGTCTGCCTTTTAGAGGAACCATGATCTCAACATCTTTGCCAGCTTTGACAATGTAATGAGTTCTTATGGCAACATCTTTGTCAACATCAGCTTCCTCTGCAAAAAACAAAAAAAAACAAAAACGCACACAAATATGATGACAAATGAGACTTATAACGAAGAGCATTAAATGCCTTAAAACCAACATAAAATGTAACATGTAACATATAACAAATATGTATATACCAAGAATATCTTTAGCCTGGACTGGTTCCTCCATCTCTATTGGGTCTCCATGACCAGCACAGTTTATAGCAGATACACGGAAGTAGTAGTCAACATCTGGCATAAGATCTGAAGCAACAAACTCAGTAGTTCTGACTTCGCCTTTTTTACTTATTACTGTCCATTGTCCCTCTTCACCGACTCTTTTTTCCACAGCGTAGCTGGTAACTTCACTGCCTCCATCATACTCTGGCCTGGACCATCCAAGAGTAATTGAAGTTTTAGTTGAATCAACAACTTTGAGCTTTGTAGGCGCAGAAGGTGTTTCTGTAGAGAAAATTTCAAAATAGAGTTAAGACTTTCATATGAAATTAATAAATACAGCATAATACTCAAGAACAACTGACACAAATGTACCTACCAACAGGGTCAGCTGCTTTGTAAAAGTCAGAACAGTCTGAGAATGGACCTTCTCCAGCTTTGTTGATTGCACACACACGATACTGATATTCATTTCCTTCAGTCAGGTGATGGACCTTTGCTGAGATATCACTTATGGGGTCCTTGTAGATTTTAATCCAGCGCAGATTCTTCTTGTCACGTCTCTGTAAATAGTAGCCTGTAACCATGCTACCACCATCTAAACCTGGTTTATCCCATACAATTTTCATGGATGTTTTAGTGATTTCTGTTGCCTCTGGTGTGGTAGGTTGTCCAGGAGTAACTGGAAAATAATTTTATTTTTATTTAACTTAACCAGAACAATAATTTAGTTGACTTCTTTTAAATATAAAGAAATAATACATAACATATATTTAAAACTAGCATATTTTATACCATACATTTTATATTATTTTTTCACACCGTAAAAAAATAAATGGTAAATGATTATAGTTTCATACCAAATGCATTTTTGGCAGTAATTGGTTGAGACTCCAGAGGATCTCCAGCTCCAAATTTGTTGACACCTCTGACACGGAAGACATATACACCTCCTCTGACCAACTTCTGGGCAGAGACTATGCGTTCAACCATACAGTCAGAGACAGTAGTCCACACGGCTCTACTTGTCTCACGTTTTTCCACAATATAATGAGTGACATTGGAACCTCCGTCTTCTGCTACTGGCTCCCAAGCAATTGTTATAGTTTCAGCGGTTACTGATCTGAATTCAATATTTCCAGCTGGAGGGCCTGGTTTATCTAGTAATTTTGAAATATAAAAGACAGAAATTTCTTAATATTTGAAGGCATGTAAAATTCAGGAAAAAAATATATTATCAAGCTATCAATGATTTATGTCTTAACAAACCTAGAATCAAAATTCTAATGGAGGCAGAGGCTGTGCCAAACAAATTCTTGGTCTTTATTTCGTATGTCCCAGTGTTAAGACGAGTTGCATCTTTAATAAGTATGGCAGATGAGTCAGTTGTGTTCTCAATTGATAGCTGTGAACTTGACACTAAATCTTTTCCATCCTTTAACCATTCAATTGTTGGCAGTGGCTTAGCCATAATTCCCAGTCTTATCTTAATAGAAGCTCCAGCTTTAAATTGCACAACATCTAGGTACTCAGGAGGCAGGTCGATTACTGGGGCACCTAAAAGGGGAGGTTCAGAAATTACATGTAAAGCTACTACATTTAAATACTTAATTAGTAGGTGTAAAGGTAAAGGTGTTACCTACCAGAAATGTCTACACAAGTTACTGGTCCTGCAATAAGAGATGGATTGCTCATAGACCCAACTGCATTTTTGGCAAAGATTCTGAATTCATATGCCTGGTTTTGTGTCAAGCCTGACACAGTAAAGTTTGTCTCAATAACGTTGGTAAAGTTAGCCTTTGTCCATCTGCCATTTGGAGCCTCTCTTCTCTCAACAATGTAACCAGTGATCTTACATCCGCCATCAAATGGAGGCTTCTGCCAGACAAGGCTAACTGAGTTCTTTGTTATCTCAGAGATTCTTACATTTGCTGGAGGTTCTAAAATAAAAGTGTTCAGAAAATTAATGTGTAGTAAATGTTATGTTAATTTAACACATTTTCTAAAAATTGGCTGTATTATCTCAAGAACTTACCACAGGCATCAATGGCAAGTACTTCCTCTGATGTCTTGCTGAATTTACCAATGCCAGCAGCATTCTCTGCAGCAACCTTGAATTCATAAATCATACCTGGGCATATTTTTGTCACTCTGATTTGATTAGCGGAGATTGCTGTCTTGTTTACTTTTTGCCAAAGAATGCTGCTTCTTTCTTTCATTTGGACATGGTATCCAAATACTGGGTTTCCTCCATCTACTACAGGTTCATGCCAGCAAACTGTAAGGCTTTCTCTTGAAACAAAGCTTATCCATGGTGTTGATGGTGGCCCAGGGATTGCTAAAATTGACAATCAACAGCAAATGTTACACTTGTGTTATTACTGTAGCAACAGATATAGAATACTGTAAAACAAGTACTTACTGTATGGAAGTTTAACCATGATAGTCTGAGAGTCAAGGTGATCACTGATACCCAAGCGATTTTCTGCTTTAATTCTAAATTGGTATTCTTCACCCTTTGTTAATTTGGTGACTTTGATTGCATTCCTGGCAACTGTAGATGACACCTCTACCCAAGCTGGTGTGCTTGTTTCACGTTTGAGCACAACATAGTTGGTCACCGGGCTACCGCCATTATACAGAGGTGGTAACCATTTTAGGCACAATGACGTTTCTCCAACATCACTGATAATCACTGGACCAACCGGAGGACCTGGTCTATCTAACACAAGTATATTAATGAAGATCTTGGTTGTTCCACTGGTATTGGACGCAACAATGTCATATCTTCCAGCATCACTTGCAATACTTTCTTTGAGGCTGATATTGAGACTCTCAGGTGTTACTTCAAAACTAAATCTCTTTCCACATTTCACTGGAACATTGTTTCTTGTCATTGCCACCTTTGGCAAGGGTTTGCCAGACAGAGGAAGCTCAAACTTCAAATTTGATCCTGCTCTCACATAAACAGTGTTGTGTGGAAAGTTCTTCATATCAAATTCAGGGGCATCTGCAATAGAAAGGCAGATTTACTCACATTTGGACATTTTCATTTAACAGAAGTAGAAAATCAAACATAAATGAAATGACACTCACTAAGTTGATCTTTTACAATCACAGGAATCATCATTTCCTTTGGATCACTGAGTCCTGCATGATTTTCTGCACGAACTCTGAAGAAATACTCTGCATTTTCTCGCAAACCTTTGATTGTGTGGGTATTGGTTTTTACAGTGGCACACTTCACCCACTTTTGCTGTCCCTTCTCCAGAGCATCGATAAGGTAACTTGTAATTTTGCTTCCTCCATCAAAGTCTGGCCTTGACCATACTATTGTTACACTGTCTTTTGTAACTTTAGCTACTCCAAGTCTGGCAGGTGGGCTTGGTATTTCTGTTGAAAACATAATGTAATTAATTAGTGTAAGAATACAAATAGTAGAAAAGAACAAAACTAGTTATGGTAAAAGTCAAAGCAGAAGAAAAACTTACCTGTTATTTTAGTTGCCTCTTTTGTTTCAGCAGGTACACCCATGCCGAATTCATTTTCTCCAAGGATTCTAAAGTAGTAGACTCCACCCTCCTGCAAGTCCTCTACCTTATAGACTAGATTGTGACAATTATTTGTTACGCACACCCAGGCCTTTTTGGTAGCTTCACGTTTTTCAACATGATAGGCTTTCACAGCATCACCCCCATCATTCTCTGGGACTTCCCAGGTCACTGTGGCAGAATCTTTTGTCACATCTTTTACCTTTACATTAACCGGTGGTCCTGGGGAATCAAGAACTTTGACAACAATTGGCAAAGTTGCAGTTCCAACACCATTATCCAATGTAACAGTGTATTGTCCTGAGTCATTTCTTGTTGCCTTTTCAATAGTTAGGGATGTGTGTTTTTCTGTTGTTTCAATTGTAGCTCTTGATTTGAGGTCAATGCCTTCTTTATTCCATGTGACCGAAGGCACTGGTACTCCTTTAAATGGTGCTGTCATTGTGAATGAATTGCCATGTCTCACAATTAGCATTTTTCTCATCTCAATATCAACATCGAATACTGGTTCCTCCTTTCTATCTGTTGCTGACTGTGGTTCAGAAATTGGAGATTGCTCACTTAGGCCTATTTTGTTTATTGATTTAACTGCAAATACATATTCTAGATCAGCTGTAAGACCAGAAACAGTATACTCTGTGCTCTTGGTCATCTGAATGGCAACAGCCCATTCCTCCTCCTCTGCTTTCTTGTATTCCACTCTGTATCCAAGGATTGGTGTTCCACCATCTGACAATGGCTTGTTCCATGAAATTGTAATCGAACTCTTCGTGTAATCAATAACCTTTGGTTTAGATGGTGGAGATGGAACAAGTAAAGCATCCTTTGCCACAGCTGGAGCAGATGGCTCACTAGGAGGACTTAAACCTGCAGCATTCTCAGCGAATACTCTAAATTCATATTCACTTCCTTTTCTTAGTTTGGACACTACAGCTTTTTCGTCTTTTACAAGCTCTCTGTTGACTCTGACCCATCGAAGGCTTGATTTTTCACGTCGTTCAATCACATAGCCACATATTTCACTGCCTCCATCAGAAGCAGGCTTAGCCCAAGTTATAGTCATCTCCTCACTGGACACATTCACTATTTCAACATTTGTTGGTGCTGCTGCAAAGGTGAATGGGTCAGTGACTTTGACATGCTCACTTTCAAGAGGTTCACCAAGTCCAAATTTATTTACAGCCAAAACTCTAAATATGTATTCATTGCCTTTGAGGAGCTTTGTCACCTTGTATGTTACAGTTTTTACCTCTCCATGTACAACTGTCCATGCCAAACTGCTGGTCTCTCTTTTTTCAACAACATAATGTGTGATTTCTGTACCACCAGTTTCTTGTGGTGGTCCCCATGACAATGTGCAGCTCTCTGCAGTGAGCTCAGTTACTGACAAAGGTCCTGCTGCAGGTCCAGGTTTATCAAGTATCACACATTTCACTGGCATTGATACTGTACCAGCAACATTCTGTAATGTTAGGGTATACTTTCCAGAGTCACTCTTTTTGCAATCTTTGACTACTACCATAGTGCTAGTATCTGTTCCAGATATTTGAATTCTTGTACTGAACTGAATCTCTTTTCCATCCTTTGACCACAATGCCACTGGTAGTGGGCGTCCAGCAGTGTCAGCACTGATCTTTAGGGTCTCTCCTGCTTTTACTACAACAACATCTCTAAACTTGACATCCATCATAATTCGTGGTGGATCTACATTGTCTTTGACTGTGATAGGACCGGTGTTATCTGATGGCTCACTAAACAGTCCAGCAGCATTCTTTGCAGTTACACGGAAATCATATTGCTGATCTTGAGTAAGACCGGTAACATCAAAGTATGTTTCAGGAACATTGGTAAAGTTGCATCTCATCCAACGGCCATCTGGGAGATCTTTACGTTCGATGACATAACCTGTAACTTTTGCCCCCCCATCATATTCAGGCTTTGTCCAGGAGAGAGAGACAGAAGATTTGGTAATGCTTGTAACCACTGGTTGACCAGGAGGATCACATGGATCTCTAGCAGCTATAAGTTCACTGACTTTGCTGACTTTTCCAATACCAGCAATGTTTTCAGCATATACCCGGTACTCATAGAACATACCTTCTTCAAGGCCAGTTACTTTAAATTCAGTATCTTTGATAAGAACCCTATTTACCTTAGTCCATAGAATACTGCTTCTCTCTTTGCGTTCCAAATGATATCCAAGAACTGTGCTACCTCCATCATTAACTGGTTCATTCCATGTCACCAGCATGAATGCCTTGGTAGCATGAGCCACACGGGGAGTAGCAGGTGGTCCGGGTTGCTTGAATGTATATTCTGCTGTAATTCCAGGAGAGTCAATTGGCTTACTCTTTCCATATCGGTTCACTGCATATATACGGAATTGGTATTCAGAACCATGAGTCAGTCGAGATACCTTGATTGAATTTCTGGCAATGTTTGATGAAACAATTTCCCAAACTGTTGTGTTGGTGTCCCTCTTCTCAACAATATAGTTATTAATGGAACATCCTCCATCATATTCAGGGGGAGACCATGATAGGGTTATGGATTCAGAAGTTACAGCATCAATGCGTACTGCAGCTGGTGGTCCTGGCTTATCAAGAACCACAACATTAATATCTGTGGAAATGGTGCCAGCCGTATTAGCTAAGGTGATTTCATATTTTCCCACATGCTCAATAGAAGCTTCTTTAATCACAATTTTGCTTGATGTCATGGTGTTTTCTATTGAGAGAGAAGTTGTTTGCTTAAGAGGTAGCTCATCCTTTTTCCATGAAACCACTGGCTTAGGTCTGCCTCTTATGGGAACCTCAACAGTAAGATTATCTCCAGCCTTAACACTGTAAGTGTTAAACAGCAGATTAATTGAGGGCTCTATTTCTATGTCTTTAGCACAGACAGGCACACCAAGTTCTTGGGGTTCACTCTTGCCTTTCTCATTAAGTGCAATTACTCTGAAAGAGTATGTTTCACCCGGTGACAGGTTAGACACAGTAGCTTCTGGAACTTTCACTGTACAGCACGTAACCCATTTGTCTGTACCTTTTGTCTGCATCTCTACATTGTAACAAATTACTTTACTACCACCATCATGTGCAGGTTTCATCCAAGTAAGAGTCACACTGTTTTTGGTAACATCCACAAGGCTCACCTTTCCTGGGGCCATAGGAACCTGAGCAACTTTGACCGGATTTTTTGTTTCTGCCATCAGACCAAAGCCATATTCGTTAACAGCACTAACTCTGAAGTAAAATATTCCTCCTTCTTGAAGATCTTCTATCTTAAAGAAATTTTGAATGCAGTTGCTTGTGACGGTGGTGTAAGCTTTCCTTGTAGATTCTCGCTTTTCCACAATGTAATTGGTTATTTTAGCACCCCCATCAGTAAGAGGAGGTTCCCAGTAAAGAGTCACTGAGTCTTTCTTAACTTCTTTAACATCAAAATTCTGTGGCGCACTTGGAGAGTCAAGCACCCTCACATTTACAAATGCTGACTTTGTGCCACTCTTATTCTCAAGTGTTAGAACATATTTTCCACTATCAAATCTATTGACATTGTCAATTACAAGCATGGTGTATGAACTAGTAGTTTCGATCAGGGCTCTGTCAGTTAATGCCCCCTCTTCCTTCTCCCATTTGACAGATGGATCAGGTCTGCCTCGAATTTTAATAAACAGACGAAGTGAACCACCTGCACGAACAGAGACAACTTTTCTAAGATTTGCATCAAGTTCAAGCTCTGGAGTCTCAATTCTTTCAATAGTAGTCACAGAACCATGAACTTCAGCAGGTTCTCCAACTCCTTCTGAATTAATGGCACACACCCGGAAAATATGCTCAGCATTTTCTTTAAGGTTTTCCACTGTTAGGCATGTTGCCTGTATACCAGCTGGAGGTGTACATATTGTCCATTCGTCTGCAGATGCCTCTTTCATCTCAACAATATAGCCTTTAATATATGCTCCACCATCTGTAGCTGGTTTACCCCAAGCCAGGGAGACAGAGGAAGTTGTATGGTCTGTTACTTTAGGATGATGTGGTGGACCGGGAGGAGTTGCTGCATTAATTGCCCTACAGAACATTGATAAGTCACTTAGAGCTCCTACACCAGCAGCATTCTCAGCAGCCACACGGAATTCATAGAAATGACCCTCTGAAAGACCAGTTACTTTGAAGTGCAAGTCAGAAAGCTTCTGTCTGTTGCATTTGGTCCATCTTACACCATCTTTGTCACGTTTTTCCAGATGATAACCAATAATTTCAGTTCCTCCATTACTCTCTGGGGCATTCCATGATATGAGCATTGAATCTTTTGTGATCTCACTTGCTTCTGGTGTTGATGGTGCACTTGGTGGCTTGTATGGGTTGCGTGCAATGATTGCCTCAGACTCCAGTGGGTCACCAATTCCATATTTATTTGCAGCCATTACTCGGAAAATATATTCATCACCTGTCAGGAGCTTTGTCACCTTGTAACTTGTAGTCTTAATATTTGAATCAACCAGAGTCCATGATAGCCTGCTGGTCTCTCTTTTCTCAAGAATATAGTGAGAAATATTAGCACCGCCATCCTGAGAAGGCTCAGTCCAAATCAGATCACATCTATCAGACATTATACCAGTTACATTTAGTGGTCCAGTTGGAGGGCCCGGCCTATCAAGAACCCTTACAGTAATAGGAATTGTTTTTATGCCACCACTGTTTCTCAGAACAAGGTCATAATGGCCACTGTCTAATCGTGTGCAGTCTTTCACAGTAATACTGGCACATTTCTGTGTAGTTTTTGTTTCAATACGTAGTGTCTTATTCATTTCCTTTCCTTCTTTTAGCCATTGAACATCAGGAATGGGTTTTCCATGAATGTCTGCTTCAAGAACTAAATTCTCCCTAGCACTGATAACAATGACGTCCTGGTACTTAGGATCCATTGAAACGCTTGGAGGTTCTATTGCATCTGTTGTTGTAATTGGACCGGTGCTTTCAGATGGCTCACTGAAAGTACCAGCAGCATTTCTTGCGATTACTCTAAATTCATACTGTTGGTCTGCTGTTAAGCCAGTGATTGTGAATTCAGTCTCAATCACATTTGTAAAGTTGACTCTCATCCAGTGGCCTTGAGGCAAATCTCTCTTTTCAACAATGTATCCTGTCACTTTGCTGCCACCATCATATTGGGGTTTTGTCCATTGTATTACCACATGGGTCTTTGAAATAGAAATAGCTTCTGGAGTACCAGGTGGATCACATGGATCACGAGCAACAAAGCTGTCTGAAACCTTGCTCACTCTGCCAATCCCAACAATGTTCTCAGCATATACTCTAAATTCATAACCAGCTCCTTCCTCAAGATTACTTATCTTAAACATGGTGTCAGTAATGAGAGTTTTGTTCAGCTTTGTCCACAAGATACTACTTCGTTCTTTGCTTTCCAGGTGGTAGCCAATTACTGAGCTTCCACCATCAATGACAGGCTCATTCCATTCAATTATCATTTGATCCTTGGTGGCAGATTTTACATAAGGTGTTCCAGGTGGCCCAGGAGGTTTGTATGGATACTGAACCACAATTGCTTTAGACTCCAAAGAGGAACTCTTACCATATCTGTTTTCAGCAAAGACCCTAAACTGGTACTCTGCACCAGTTTTTAACTTTGTTATTTTAAGAGAGGTTCTGGCAACAGCTCCAGCTACAACTTCCCATGTTGTGGTGGTTGTGTCTCGCTTTTCAACAATGTAGTGCTTTACCTGGCAGCCTCCTGTGTAAGATGGAGGTTCCCATGAGATTGTCACAAAGCTATTGCTTACTTCATTCACTTTAATAGGGCCAGTTGGTGGACCAGGCTTATCGAGGACAATGATTCCAATTTCTTCTGCAATAGTTCCAGCGCTGTTCATTGCACTAATTGTATACTTTCCAAAGTCATCTTTATTGGCTTCAGTAATCTGTAAAATGGCTGAAGTTGGTGTGTTTGAAGTACTAATTCTCGATGTTACATTAAGAGCTTGTCCATTCTTTAACCAAGTAACCTTTGGCTTGGGACGTCCAAATACTGGTATTTCCAGTTTAAGATCATCACCAGATTTTACAGTGTATGTGCTAAACTGTACCTTAAGGCTTGGTTCAATGGTTAAGTCATTGGCAACGACAGGGGCAGCAAGAAGCTTTGGCTCACTCTTTCCTGTCTCATTATAAGCAAGAACCCGGAACAAATACTCTTGACCAGCTGTCAGCCCAGTGACAGTGCCTTCACATGTTTTGACAGATGTGGCTACACCCCACTTTTCTGTTCCCTTAGGTTGCATTTCAATCAAGTAGCCTACTATTCTGCTTCCACCATCATGGTCTGGTTTCTCCCACGCCAGGGATGCACTTACTTTGGTAACATCAGTCAACATGATCTTTCCTACAGGTAAAGGTACTTCAGAGGCCTTTGATGGAGTCTTGGTTTCAACTGGCAGACCAATTCCATATTCATTTTCAGCCATAACTCTAAAGTAGTATAAAGCTCCCTCGGCCAGGTTTTCCACCTTAAAACTCGTCCTGCTACACTTTGTTGTGACATTAGCGTATGCTTTTCTTGTAGATTCACGCTTATCAACAACATAGTTTTTTATTTTTGCACCTCCGTCAATAAGTGGTGGATCCCAAACAAGTACAACAGAGTCTTTTTTAATATCTTTTACAACTAAATTAAGTGGAGCTCCTGGTGTATCCAATACCTTTACAGACACAAATTCACATGCAGTGCCACTGTTGTTCTTAAGGGACACTGTATATTTTCCAGAATCTCTTCTGTCACATGAATCAACTGAAAGCTGTGTAAAATTTAAACTCTTCTCAATTATGGCCTTCTCTAATAAATCCCCTTCATCCTTTGTCCACTTAATTTCTGGTGTTGGTCGTCCTTTAAAAGGCACATTAATCCTAAATGATCCTCCAGCCCGAATAACTATACCTTTTCTCAACTCTGAATCAAGGTGAATTTCTGGAACGTCAAGTCTGTCCTCTGGTTTCACCGGCTCAGGAATAGCCGCAGGCTCACCCACACCTAATTTATTTATAGCACATACTTGAACCTTATACTCCTGTTTTTCTGTTAGTTTGGTTATTTCAAATTTATTAACACGTAGGCCAGTTGGTGGCGTACACATAGTCCATTCATCCTCCTCAGCTTTGCATATCTCAACAATGTATCCTTGGATAGCACTTCCACCATCATTAAGAGGCTTTCCCCATGCTACTGAAATGGAGCTTTTTGTGGTGTCAATTACATGAGGATATGTTGGAGGGCCGGGTTTATATTTAGGATCACAAGCTTTGTAGTATGATGTAGGCAAGCTAGGTTCACCAATTCCAGCTGTATTTTCAGCAGACACTCTAAACTCATACTCATGATCCTCTATGAGGCCTTGCACTCTGAAACATACATCTGTAACTTTTTGTCTGTTGCATCGCGTCCACTTAATTCCAGAGCGATCTTTCTTTTCAATGATATAGCCAATAATTTCACTTCCACCATCATTCTCTGGTGCATTCCAGCATACAGTCATAGAATCTCTAGCAATGTTAGTCACCTCCAAAATTTGCGGTGATCCAGGGACAACAAACGGATTCTTCATAATTACAGATGTACTATTAATTGGCTCACTTACACCATAAGTGTTGATAGCCATGACACGGAAGATATATTCATTGCCTTCAAGAAGGTTTGTCACTTTAAACACTGTGGCTTTACAAACACCAGAAACAATAGTCCAAGCAAGGCGGCTTGTTTCACGTCTTTCAATAATATAATGAGTGATCGGGCTTCCTCCATCATCTTCAGAAGGACGCCAGGACAGGGTACATTTATCGCTAGATACACTTGTGACATTAAGAGGCCCTTCTGGGGGACTTGGTTTGTCCAGTATTTTTACTTGGAATGCAACAGTTTGTGAGCCAGCAACGTTGGTGAGATGAAGAGTATAGTGTCCACCATCATGCCTCAGTGCATCCTTTACCACAATCATAGCCCTGGTGTAAGTGTTTTTGATCTCGCATCTAATTGTGTTTTCAAGTTTTTTATCACCCTTGAACCATTCCATCGTAGGTATTGGTTTGCCATGGACATCTGCATCGAGTTTGAATGTATCTCCAGCATTCACAATAATGGTCTGAGTATATTCAGGATCAACTGAAAACTTTGGTGGTTCTACTTCATCCAGTGCTGCAATAGGTCCACTGTTGAAAGATGGCTTACTAATGGTGCCAACTGCATTTTTTGCAATTACTCTAAAGTCATATTTAGCTCCCTCTGTTAGCCCACTAATAGTAAATTGGGTTTCAATGACATTTGTAAAACTAGCTTTCATCCAGCGTCCCTCTGGCAGATCACGCTTCTCAACAGTGTAACCAGTTATCACACTTCCTCCATCATATTCTGGTTTTGTCCATTGGATTGTTATTGAATTCTTGCTAAGATGAATTGCTTCTGGAGTGCCAGGTGGATCACATGGATCACGGGCCACGTACCCCTCTGAGATTTTGCTGCACCGACCAATACCAACAATATTTTCAGCATAGACCCTAAACTCATATTCAATTCCCTCTTCCAAAGGACTGGTTTTGAATTTAGTTTCTTGAATTAAGGTCTTGTTTATCTTTGTCCAAAGAATACTGTTTCTCTCTTTTCTTTCAAGGTGATATCCAATAATGCTGCTGCCACCATCTGAAACAGGTTCATGCCACTCAACAACCATGTGATCTCTTGATAAAGTTGACACAAATGGAGTGCCAGGTGGGCCTGGTTCTCTGTATGGGTACTGAGCAACAACAGCTGCGGAATCTAAAGCATAGCTTTTGCCATATCTGTTTTGAGCAATAATCCTGAATTGGTACTCTGCCCCAGTTTTGAGTCTGGAGACCTTAAGGGTTGTTCTTACCACAGAAACTGTAACATTTTCCCATGTTGTGGTAGTAGTGTCTCTTTTTTGTACAATGTAGTTTGAAATTGAGCACCCACCAGTGTATTTCGGCGGTTCCCATGATAATGTAACACTTGATACTGTGACCTCAAGAAATTTTACAGGGCCAGATGGTGGTCCTGGTTTGTCAAGCGTGATTATTTCAATTGTTGCATCTTTTTGCCCAACATCATTTGAGACATTTATTCCATACATACCACCATCCTCTCTGGCAGCTTCTTTGATGCTAAGAATTGTACTATGTGGTGTATTTAAAATGTTTACTCTTGTTGTAAATTTAAGTGATGCACCATCCTTTATCCATGTGACCTTTGGTTTAGGGCGCCCAGAAATTGGAATTTCAACTTGCAGGTCTTTTCCAACAAGAACACTGTAACTGTTAAATGCAGGCCTAACATCTGGTTCAATAACCAGATCCTTTGCTCGTACGGGGACTGCAAGTGTTCTTGGGTCACTCTTTCCTTTTTCATTAATAGCAATTACTCTGAAAGTGTACTCTTCACCTGGGTTCAAATTATTAATAACAGCATCTAAGGTTTTTACATTTGCACAGCCAGACCATTTTTCATTTCCTTTCACTTGCATTTCTACAAGGTACTGAAGAATTCTGCTGCCACCATCATGCGGTGGTTTCTCCCAAGCAAGAGAGACACTTGTTTTTGTAACATCAACAACACTTAATTTTCCTGGGCACTGTGGTACTTCTGATATTTTCAGAGGATCGGTAACATCTGCAGGGACTCCAACACCATGTTCATTCTCTGCAAGGACTCTAAAATAGTAACAACAGCCCTCTTGAAGTGGTTCAATTTTCCAGGACAGTTTATGGCAATTTGTTACAACAGCTGAATATGTTTTTCTTGTAGTTTCACGTTTTTCAACAATATAATTTTTTATCTTAGCTCCTCCATCTAAGGCAGGAGGTTCCCATGAGAGAGTGACGGACTCTCTTGTAATTTCCTGCACTTTAATGTTAACTGGAGCACTAGGAGTATCGAGCACTTTCACAGTGATGGTTACAGACTTAACACCAGATGAGTTTTCTGCAATCACGGTATACTTTCCACTATCATTTCTAGATATGTTATCAATCACAAGAGAAGTATGTGCACATGTGACCTCAACTTGTCCAGTCTCTTTAATAGGGCAGTCATCCTTCTCCCATTTAATTTGTGGTATAGGGCGTCCTCTAATTGGAACAAAAATTCGGAGCGATCTTCCAGCTTTAATACTGACAAGCTTCCTAAACTCAGAATCAATATCAAGATCTGGCTCCTCTGTCTTATCTTCCGGTTGAATGTGGCCAGCAACATCTGCATGCTCACCAACACCAACTTTGTTAACTGCACATACTCTGAACTTGTATTTCTGGGTTTCTTTTAGATTTTCCACAGTAAAACATGTTAACTTTACACCAGTGGCTGGTGTGCACATAGTCCATTCTTCAGCCATAGGGACATCTTCTGAAACTTCCTGAGCAGCTTTCACCTCACATGATTCAACAATATATCCTTGGATTTCACATCCACCATCATAAATAGGTTTCCCCCATGCAAGTGACACAGATGATTTGGTTGTGTCTATCACCCTAGGATTATGTGGAGGACCTGGCTTGAACACAGGATCCAGAGCTTTATAGAATACTGTTGCTGAACTAGGCTCACCAACCCCAACAGAATTTATAGCTGCAACCCTAAATTCATAGAGGTGAGCTTCAAGGAGTCCAGTGACTTTGAAGGTTAGGTCAGTGACATGTTCCCTGTTGCATCTAATCCATCGAACTCCCTCCTTGTCATGTTTTTCAATTATATATCCAGTGACAGGAGTGCCACCGTCAATTGAAGGCGCCTCCCAACTTAGTACCACTGAGTCTTTCTTGATATCAGAGACCTCTATTGCCTTCGGGGCATCTGGGAGCATAAAAGGATCCCTAATAAGAACTGAATCAGACTGAAGTGCTTCACCAACTCCAAACTTGTTCACTGCCAAAACCCTAAAAATATATTCATTGCCTTCAAGAAGTTTTGTTACTTTCATATACTCAGCTTGAACTTTGGGATCAACAAGTGTCCAGATGAGTCTGCTTGTCTCTCTTCTTTCAAGAATGTAGTGAGTGATATTGCTTCCACCATCCTGTTTTGGAGGTTTCCATGAAAGGCAACATTGGTCACTGGTAACCCCTGTAATAAATATTGGACCCTCTGGTGGCCCAGGTTTATCTAAAACATTGACATTGACCTTGACAGCTTTCTCACCACCTGGATTCCTTAGCAGCAGAGTGTACTCACCACCATCAGCAAGCTTGGCCTCTTTTACAGATAAGCATGCAAAGCTGGTGGTGTTTTTAATTTCACGATGTATTGTGTTTCCAAGTTCTTGATCTCCCTTCATCCAGAAAATTGTTGGTTCTGGTTTTCCATGTACATCTGCATCAATCTTAAACGATTCTCCTGCACTTACAACAATTGCCTGTGTATAATGTGGGTCTAAGCTGATGCGAGGGGCTTCAATCTCATCCTTTGCAGCAATGGGCCCAGTGCTATATGAAGGATCACTAAAAACTCCTGCTGCATTTCTTGCAATAACCCTAAACTCATATTTCTGGTCTTCTGTGAGACCTGTGGCAATGTACTCTGTTTCAATAACATTTGTAAAGTTTGCCTTAAGCCAGCGTCCTTCTGGTAATTCTTTCTTTTCAACAATATAGCCTGTGACCTTGCTTCCACCATCATACTCGGGTTTAGTCCACACGATAGTGATAGAATTCTTTGTAATTTTAACTGCTTCAGGTGTGCCAGGAGGATCACAAGGATCAAGAGCAACATGTCCCTCTGATACTTTGCTTGCCTTTCCAATACCAACAATGTTCTCAGCATACACTCTAAATTCATATTCAAGGCCTTCATCAAGGCCTGTGGTCTTGTAGGTTGTGTCCTGGATTATACTCTTATTAAGCTTGATCCAGAGAATGCTATTTCTTTCTTTACGTTCAAGATGGTAACCCAAAATTGTGCTTCCTCCATCAATAACTGGCTCATTCCACATCACAACCATACTATCTCTGGTTGAAGAATGAACGAAGGGTGTTCCAGGTGGTCCTGGAAGCTTATATGGATATTGTGCAACAACACACTCTGAGACAAGCAGAGGGCCTTTGCCATATCTGTTCTCAGCAGTTATTCTGAATTGATATTCAGTTCCGGTTTTTAGTCTTCCAGCTTTAACCTTGGTTCTAGCCAGATTTGCTGCTACAACTACCCAGTTTGTTGTGGATGTGTCTCTTTTCTCCACCAGGTAGTTCTTAATGGTGCAGCCTCCATCATATTCTGGTGGTTTCCATGAAATAGTGACACTGTCAGATGTTATTGCATCAAATTTCACTGGGCCAACTGGTGGGCCAGGTTTGTCGAGAACAACTACTCCTATATTCACTGATGTCTCACCAGCTGTGTTTGAAAGTTTGATGCTGTAGTGACCAACATCATCTCTACATGCCTCTTTGACTATAAGATTCAGTTGGTTGTCTGTGAAAGAGAAGTTAACCCTGCTTGTTTGCTTAAGTGGTATCGCATCCTTTTCCCAGGAGACTGCAGCTTTAGGTCGAGCAATGTATGGAATATTTATTGTCAAATCCTCTCCAGCAAGAACACTAAATGTTGAAAATAACAACTTGGCAGATGGGGCAATTACAAGGTCTTTGGCAATCACCGGAACACCAATATGGCGAGGATCACTGGTGCCTTTTTCATTTCTAGCCGAAACACGGAACATGTACTCCTCACCAGGAGTAAGCCCAGAAATAACTGCCTCAGGTACTTTCACAATCATGGCCTGTGTCCATTTCTCACTGCCTTTACTCTGCATCTCTACAACATATGCAACCACTCTACTTCCTCCATCATGTTCAGGTTTCTCCCATGACAGTGTGACACTTGTCTTTGTAACATCTTGAAGTGTAATTTTTCCTGGAGGCAGTGGTTTTTCTGATACTTTGACCGATTCACTGGTTTCAATAGGGATACCAATGCCATACTCATTCTCTGCAAGTACTCTGAAGTAGTAATTGCATCCTTCTTGAAGTTGATCAACAGTCCAGGTTGTTTTATGACAATTAGCATTAACTGTAGCATAGGCCTTTCTTGTTGCCTCCCGTTTCTCAACAATGTAGTTTTTAATTTTGGTGCCACCATCATTTAATGGGGGATCCCATATTAGTGAGACAGATTCTTTGGTAATTTTGCTTATTTGAAGGTTTTGTGGGGCACCAGGTGTATCTAGAACTCTAACAACCACAGAAACTGATTTGCTTCCAGAGCTGTTCTCCACAGTCAAAATATATTTACCACTGTCAAATCTGTTCACATTTTCAACCACCAATGATGTGAAAGATGATGTACTCTCAATTGTAGCTCTATCCAAAGATTCATCATTCTCTCTTGACCATTTGGCATCTGGAGTTGGCCTTCCTCTAATTGGAACAAAGAGTCTTAAGGTGGTACATGCTCTAATGTTCACAACTTTACGAAGGTCAGCATCAAGGTCAATTTCTGGTGGTAGGAGTCTCTCTTCAGCTTTAGGTGAACCTGGAACAGGTGCTGCTTCTCCAATACCCTCACTGTTAACGGCAGATATATTTATTTTGTATTCCTGATTCTCCTTAAGGTTTGTGATGGTAAATGATGTTGCTTTAAGGCCCTCTTTAGGAGAGACAATCGTCCATTCCTCCTCTTGAGTTCCGGACATACAAGTCTCAACAATGTATCCACTGATTTCAGAGCCACCATCATATAATGGTTTATTCCATGCAAGTGTGATTGAGGAACTTGTTGTGTCCAAGATCCTTGGGTTACCAGGTGGGCCTGGTTTAAACAGTGTGTCGGTGGCTTTTATGTAGGGACTTGAGGGACTTGGTCCACTGACTCCAGCTACATTCTCTGCAAAAACTCTAAATTCATATTCATGTCCTGGAACAAGTCCAGTAACCTTAAAATGTAAGTCAGTTACCTTCTTTTTGTTGCATTTTACCCAGCGTAAACCAATTCTGTCTCTTCTCTCAATACTGTAGTTAGTGATTTCACTTCCACCATTATTCACAGGAGCTCCCCAGCAAAGCACCATTGAATCTTTTGTGACAGCTGTAATTTCAGGCATTTGTGGAGGGTCAGGTGGAACATAAGGGTTGTCTGCAATTGTTGGGTCAGACTCAAGTGCCTCCCCAACTCCATACTTATTAACAGCCATGACTCTGAAAATGTATTCATTTCCTTTGAGCAATTTTGTTACTTGGTGTTGTGTAACTTGAAAGTCTGTTGCCACACTTGTCCAAGCAAGTCTGCTTGACTCACGTTTTTCAATTACATAGCATTCAATGTTTGCTCCACCATCATCTTCTGGTGGAGCCCATGTAAGCACACATTTTTCTGCTGTGATATCTGAAACCATAAGAGGTCCTTTAGGTGGTCCTGGTCTATCAAGGACTTTAACATTGAATATATGTTTAGCAAATCCACCCACATTAGTAGCTGTTAGAACAAATTGACCTCCATCTTTTCTAAGAGAGTCCTTGTTTACCAAGGAAGCAGTAAGGTCTGTAATTTTCATCTGTAGTTTAGAAGTATTTTCAATGTCCTTTCCATCTTTGGTCCATGCCATAGATGGCAAAGGCTGGCCTGTAACATCAGCATCAAGTTTGAAGACTTCTCCTGCTCTAACAAGGACAACATCCTTAAATTTGGCATCAACCATAATTTTTGGTTCTTCAATGTCATCTTTACAAATTATTGGATCTGATATATCTGATGGGTTGCTAACAGCGCCAACTGAATTTCTTGCAAGTACACGGAATTCATAGGACGCATCTTTGTTTAGACCACTTACAGTAAAGGTAGTTTCTATAATGTTCGTAAAGTTGGCCCTTATCCAGCGCCCTGATGGTAGATCTCTTTTTTCCACAATATAGCCTGTAATCTTGAACCCACCATCATATTCTGGCTTTGTCCACTGAATTGTAATTGCATTTTTAGACACGTAGATTGGTATAGGGCAACCAGGTGGATCAATTGGATCAAGAGCAAGCATGGGTTCAGATGCTTTGCTTGGTTTTCCAATTCCAGCTACATTTTCAGCCATCACCCGGAACTCATACGCGGTACCAGACTCCAGCCCAGTTGTTTTGAAAAGATTTCCTACCACAAGAGCTTTGCTAATTCTGTGCCAGATAATGCTGTTCCTCTCTTTTCTTTCAACATGATATCCAATAACTTCACTTCCTCCATCATTTACTGGCTCATTCCAGCCAACAGTCATTGTGTCCTTTGTGAATTCGACAACTTTGGGAGTGCCTGGTGGTCCAGGAACCTTAAATGGATAAGCTGCAACTACAGCCTCTGATGTAATTGGAGGTCCTACTCCATATCTATTTTTGGCCTTTACACGAAATTGGTATTCCATGCCTGTTGTTAGACGAGTTGCCTTATATGTTGTTCGAATTATTGTTGAAGACAGCTCTGTCCAGTTCTGAGTAGTTGTTTCCCTCATTTCAGCAACATAACTACTAATTGGTACACCACCATCATTTTCCGGTAAATCCCATGAGAACTCAACTGAATCACGAGATATTTTGTCTAATTTTATTGGTCCCCTAGGTGGCCCAGGAACATCATGCACTTTAATTATGATGTTTTCAGTAACTGAACCAACTATGTTTTTCCCTGTAATTGAATACACTCCAGTGTCTCCTCTAGAACACTCATTTATAGTCAAGATGCTTGAAGTAGCGGTATTTTCAACCAGTGTCCTTTGTGTTAACTTGAGAGGTTGATGGTCTTTCTGCCAGGTTACTGTTGGTTTAGGACGCCCACTTACTGGTACCTCAACCTTTATGTCATCCCCTGCCTTTGCTATGATGGTCTTCTTGCAGATACCCCTCAAGTCAAATTCTGGTTCTGTGCTTTGGTCTTTTATAACAACATGCTTGCTTTCACGAGGATGGCTTCTGCCTGATAAATTAACAGCCATGACATGGAATACATACTCCTCGTTTTCATTTAAATTCTTTACAGTAAAGTCTAAAGACTTTACAGTAGTTACATGAGCCCACTGGTCTGTTCCTTTTTTCTGAGCCTCAACAACATACCCAGTTATTCTGCTTCCACCATCATGCTTTGGTTTGGTCCATGTAAGACTAGCTGAGTTTTTGGTAACATCAGTAATTGTGACAATTTCAGGGGGACTTGGTGCTTGAGATGCTCTGATAGGATCTAGGGTTTCTGCTGCTTCACCAATTCCAAATTCATTTTCTGCAGATACTCTAAAATAATATTCTGACCCCTCTGACAAATTTGGAATTCTTAAAGAACACATGGGACATTTCGTTACTACTGTAGCATATGCTTTACGGGTAGCTTCTCTTTTTTCAATGATATAATTAGTAACTTGTGCACCACCATCAATAAGAGGTGGTTCCCACTGAAGTGTAATGCTTTCCTTGTCAATGGCTTTTGGTTTAAGATTGATAGGAGGTCCGGGAGAGTCCAAAACTTTAACATTCACATAGGCAGTCTTCTTTCCAGCCGCATTCTCTAATGTCAAGTCATATTTTCCAGCATCATGTCTATTGCAATCAGGAATGACTAAAAGAGTGTAAGACTCTGTAGAGTCAATGTTCGCCCGGGTTTTTAGTGCAGATCCTTCCTTTGTCCAAGTCACAGATGGAGTTGGACGCCCTTTAATTGGAACAAATATGCGAATAGATCCTCCAGCTTTGACAACTAGTGTTCTTCTCAATTCAACATCAAGTTCCAAGTCTGGAATTACTTCACGTTCAATTATTTCAATGAGGTCTACTGTTTGTGCTGGTTCCCCAACTCCTATTGCATTTATGGCACTAATTCTAAAATGATACTTTGCTCCAGTTTCCAAGTTTGGAACAACAAATTCTGTGATAATTAAAGGTGTAGTTGTATCCTTCACCCATGTCTCTTCCCCATCCTTTTTGTGCTCAACAGTATATCCTGTGATGGGCATACCACCATCATTAACAGGTTTGCCCCAATGCAGTTCAGCTGTGGTTTTTGTTGTATCCGTGACTCTTGGGTTGACTGGGGGTCCAGGTGAAGCTAAAAAGATTAATTAATTAATTAATTAATTAATAAATAATAATAATAATAATAATAATAATAATATCACTGATTACATTAAAGATCAGATCAGATTATTTTTAGATTTAACCTTTTAACTGTTTATACAAACTCTTTAACCATCAGGAGACACGTACTAATGCTAGTGTTTAAATAA